>ML368713.1:0-21447 GCA_005239525.1 Nicotiana knightiana | reverse complement strand
ACATAAAATAAACCCTATTAGGCACATAAGACGTGTATTTTATCATTAAAACACATATAATGCAAGGTATATAATGCTTAAAATCATGAATTCTAGCCACTCATCAATGAACCACACAAGCATTGAACCCGAAATGGGGGAAATGAGCTAAACTCTCGGAATGAATGGCCGGGTTATTACAACATATTTCACATTTTTTATCATTATTTTCAACAGCATGAATTAATCTTTTTTTAGACATAAACTGAATATCTCAAAAATTAACATGTGAATGTTTAGAATGCCATAAAGTAATAGATGACTCAATCATATAAGCAGAAACTTCAACTTTATTAATACTTAATTTGAACATGCCCTCACAAGAGTAGCCTTGTCCTACAAATACACCCTTCTTACAAAAAATAATCTTTTCTGCCTCTACAACAGCTTTGAGGCCTTTCGTACATAATAAACTTGCAGAAATTAAATTCTTCCTAACATCAGGTACATGGTGAACATTCATTAAAACCATCTTCTTTCCCGAAGTGAATTGTAGTTCAGCTGTTCCTTTTACAAAAACCTTGGCGGTGTCATGATTCCCCATTAGAACCTTGCTTCATAATGTTTGAAGAAACTCTTGTCATTGCAAACATGAACTGTAGCACCAGAATCATACCACCAATCTGCAGATTTCATAGTTGTTGCCATGTTGCATTCGGTCACCATACTCAGATTCAAGTTGGTAAAGGCAGAAATCATAGCAACAATATCCAAAGAAGAAGCTTGTTGTTATTCAACAATATTTACCCTCTTATGTCCCGCATTTTTTTCATTCTTCTGTCTCTTACGAAATCTGCAATCTCTCTTAAAATGACCCATTTTTCCGCAAGTATAAAATGGACCTTTCTTAATGTTAGAAGAATTTTCCTTTCGAGCAGCCTCAAACTTTCTCTTTTTCCAGCCTTGTTTCCAGATTTCTCAGAATTGTTTGCCTTACTAGACTCAACATAATTCACCTTTGAACTAGTTTCCGCAGCATATTTATTTTCATGTTTCCGTGACTCTTCTTCAATCCGAATATACTTTGTCAAGTGGTCCACATTAAAGTCTTCGGAAGAATGTAATACTTTCTTCTATAGTCATTCCAAGTGGCTGGTAATTTTGCAAGTACAGTAGCCACTTGAAGAGATTCAGAAATATCGACTTTAAAATCTTTGAGTCTAGATATCAACACAAGCAATTTATCAACCTGCTCCATGACAGATTTACCATCTACCATTTGAAATTCAAAGAATTTCATTCCAATGAATCTATCTGTTCCTTGTTTCACAGCAGTATATTTTTGTTCCAAGGCTTTCTAGACATCTTGTGGTGTTTTGAGAGGACGGAACAAATCATATAAATGATCAGAATGTGAGTTTAAAATAAAACCTCTACAGCGCACCTCATCATCTTCATGTTTTTTGCGTGCAGCCTTAATTTCATCAGAATGTTGAGCAGTAGGTTCTAGCATTGCAGAAAGATCAGAACTCAGCAGATATGCTATTCCAACTCCATGAGAAAGCACAACAATTTGTCTTTCCAGCGGTGAAATTCGAGCCATCAAATCGATCCAGAAGCCTCCATTGCAGTGTATTAAATTCCTTAAGATTGTTGGATTTAAAAAAAGAATTGGGATGAAATAATCTGGCTTCGATAGTGTATTCATTGTCCTTAAGGAACTTAAGCTTCCCACTAATTTCTACAGGGATAAAAGCAGAATTCCTCCAGGATTTTACAATGCCTCCGAAAGCCGAGTTTCAGCAATTAACTCGAATTTTCCACAAGAACAAAATATTTGTGAGTTGTAGAAAATAAGTAGAAGAGAAAGAGATGGGATTTTCAGATGATTTTGTTTTGGAGAAGAGATAGGTATTTATAAAACCTCTAGGAGTCTGTTGGAATCAACAGACCCATCTCTTTATAACATGCACCTTTTAAAATCAATAGTCACCTTCTTTTGAATTTAAAAGAAATTAATTAAAAATATTTTCTGAAATTAAAAGGCAAAAATGGTTTAATTAATTAAATAATAGGTGAATAAAATATTAATTCTGGGCTACTTAATTGGCCCAAAGCTCAAGTGCCCAAGTGCCCAATCTTGACTATTAATAATGTAGCCAAATTTCAATTTCCCTCCAAAACAACCTCAAAAATATTCAAACTATATAAGACAAAGAAGTGATTTTAAACACCTCTTCCTTTCTTTATTTTTCTAATGAGGGACAAAACAACCTCTTCTCAAATACTCTCATCAAACACTAACTAATCTAACAATCCCGCATAACTATTTTTAATGTGGTCTAACTATATATGATGGATCTAGAAAGGTTCAGCATAACTAAAAAGACGGGCCAATTTGTGCTGGTTACATTCAAGGCCCAATTACGATGTGAATTATTTTTTTCTTTAATAATAATACTTTTTACCATAAAATAACAAATTTAAATAAATTAATTTAGCTGTTAGATAGATTAATGTGAAAGAAATTTCAAATGAAGAATCTTACGAGTTCACATAATATTCATCACAAAAGTTTGACGAAATTCATCAATTTGTGACAAACATATGACGTAAGTATACGAGGTAAATAAAGTATCAAAAAATGAGTAGAGTATCGTTCTCACGATAACTTGTGATTAATTATCAACTAATTCAACCAAAATACTAATTTATTGAGTCAAGAACAATTTCAAATTGATTTTTTTTGATTAATTTTACCAATTAGAGTTGCGATTAAAAGAATAACTAATTAACTAGCACAATTAGCACGAAGATTTTAATTCAATGAGAAATAATATTTCAGGGTCAAGGTTGGACAATAATCCTGTTGAATTCTTCAATCAACTCGATTTATCAATTTATCTGGGTTATTAACTTGCAAAGACAATAATACTCGAGAAATTTGACAACTTCTACTCGCCTATTCAATTTATTTGAACCCCTATATTCCTATGAGATTAGAGATAAAAAGAAGGCATTAACAATTTCTTGCACAATTGGCTAAGCACGGCAAAAAGGTATATTTCTATCCGTATTCGCAAATCAATTTCGCAATGACTCAAGATCGCTCTCTATTTTATCCTATCGCAATAAAAAATTACCTCATTCAAGTTCAACTCAAGATTCATATATACTTCACTGATAGCTACGCCGTAAAACAATTGGGCAGGATATGAACGAACAACCCAATATGATAAATTAAATCGTCAAATGAATCTCTGAATATCAACATTCATGTAAAATCATAACCCCAGAATAAACGAGTTTAGCCATGCATAGTCATAGTAGCAATCTCAATTAAATCCCAAGAATACATAAAATTAATAAAAGAAGGGAAAAATAAAAACTCAATTGTGTTAGGTTACCTAAAAGAGGCGCTTTTCCTTTTATATATTGCGTACAAAAGTCACGGGCCAAATTTTTCCTTTTCTTTTCCCGAGTCAGCTTCTGGGATTGAATCTAAGCTGGATGCTTCGACTGCTTCGGCTTGAACTTCTGCATCGGATTGTAGGGTGGATGCTTCACGTCCACCCTCTGTTCTTTCAACTTTGTTGTGCACAGGTGCGAATGCTAAGGTGGATGCTTTCTTGAGACTTCACTACTAAGGGTGCTTCAAATGGCATTTTTCTAGTCGCATCCAACATCTTCTCATATAGTCGGAGCATCGTTTCTTTACATTTTTGCACTCCAATGTTGCATCCAACCTCTGCTCCTGTAGCCAAAGCATCTTTTCTTCATACTTTTGCATTTCAATGATTAACGCGTGTTAGGCATTTTAACCCCAAATAGCACAAAAAGCGGTTAAAATATGGGTAAATTAACATTAAAACATATAGAAATATGTCCAATATCACTATCCCACACTTAAACCTTTGTTCCTCCTCGAACAAGATAGAATCAACCTATAGTAGACAGAACAAAATTTAGCTTATAACTATCAAGCCACAAACTTTTGAATTAAGTTCCGATCATACTTGCTAGACAAAATGCATAAAGAGTAATTTTCATAAAGCACTAGTTTGGAGCTCAGTAACTACAGTTTTCCTAATTACCATTTGTTGGTATTGTTCAATTATTATCAACTTGTATCAATTATATTCAAACGCACAACCAATACGATATGAGTCAACCGTATTCAAACGCGCAACAGATACAAATAATCTCAATTCTGAACCTCACGCTTTAAGAATGTCTTATTGCTTACGAGGAAATCTCAAGGTGCAATAGATAATATTAAAATATGAAATACTTTAGCTTATTTTACTTAATAAAGTTAGTCACAAAAGGAAAAGAACAATAAATTTTTATTGATGGCTTTGATACCAGATCTCAGATAGTTATACAAAAAAAAAATCATGTTCACTTATTCGAGGGATATATCTTAGTTGATAATTAGCTTGTTTAAACATTTTGCCATATATTCCATCGTTGAACAAAATTATTATGCAGATCAAGTCTATCTATATTATGTTCATCATGAGAATGAAATTCTAAAACTCATCAAAACGTGTAGATTCTTGAGAATTTAGAGAATATGGCAAATTAAAGATGCAAATTACACCATTCTGACTAAAGTTGGAATATTATTGGACTTTCAGTAAAAGCATGGCTGAAAGGAGTCTTGCGTCGAACCCTTTTAACATGAGATTCGGAGAATCAAATCCATTTGTTAGGCCCCACTTAAAACTAAAAGTCAATCATAATTCAAAGAGGAGAAAATGCAACGAATTGTTTCTATGAATTACTTTTTTTTTTTAATTGATCAAGTTAGAAGAAAAATTCAGGTGATTGATACATGTACAATCTCTTTACTACTAATTACAGTAGTTTATTACATAACAATATTATATTCCTGAATAAATAATACTAGCACAGGTCACTAACGTTAAAAAAAAAACCAAGACCTCTTCTTTTTTGTGTACACAAAATTTTACATGATAGGTAACCGAGAAGAAAGAACGAAAATAGCGAGTGACCTCCCAACCAGCCTCATGAATTTCAACAACGAAAGCTGCGAAACGGCAAGTGAGGAAACGACGACCAACGCGTCCTCCAGGCGAGATGGGTCACCGCCCCCACACTGTAGCATAACAAAACCTCGTGGTAAAGGAGCCTCCACGTCTGCAGAGGAAGGGACGCCCCAAGCTGTGAAAAACTCTTTGAGGCGTGCTAACTGACATGCTAACAAGCGTCCTCAACAAGCTCGTTCCAGTCACGACTGCCGAAACATCGAGGACTTGCACGATACAGCAAACAGACGAGTAGTTCAACTCCACCCTTCCATCCAACAACATGTATAACTCAGAATGTCATTGATAGTGCAAGTGAAAACTCTCTAACCGCCATTCTTAAAAGGATTGAACAAATGGAAAATTAAAACAAGGCGTTCTAAGACCAGATGAAAGAGCATCGATAACGGGTTGATAAGATGTCGGGCGCTCTTAAGCTACTACCGAAAAGGGACGCATGTTGGTTCATCGAGTAGTCGTACAGTGACGATGTAACCTCGCATGCCATACCAAAGACCTTCAAAATACCGCCCTACCTAAGGATATACAAGGCATGACCGATCTCGAAGATCACGTGACTCATTATGTCACTGCCATGAAAAGCAACAACCTCGCCAAAGAACAAGTGTCCTTCATTTTGCTGAAAAACATTAGGTGAGACCCTCACGGGAGGAGCATTGACGTGGTATTCAAATCTACCAGCACGCTCTATAGAAACCTTTGAAGAAATGGCCAATAAATTTTTAAGCACCTATGCCAGAGCCAGGAAGGGGAGGCGAGAATAAATTATATATTCGTCGTGAGGCAGTCCTTGGGAAACTTGCTAAGGGACTTTCTCACTCGGTTCAACCGAGTAAGGATGACTCTACTAAATGTATCTGTAGGGGTGGTAGATGGGTTGAGAGCAACCAGAAAATTGTTGAGTCGGCTGATAAAATATCCCCCCAACCACTTGGGACGAAATCCACAAGGCCTATAGCGCCGAGGTTCGGGCAGATGAAGACAATCTCAGCAGGCCAACTCACCGACTAACCTCAGTGCAAGCTGAATCTAGAAAAGATCGAAGAGACAGCACCAGAAGAGATCATCTGATTCCGCAATCTAACAGGGAACGACATCAATCATATATCAGGACAGCTGCTACGCCTCCCCCCTCCTCCCACATGAAGAAGGCCCATCTAGGCCAGGGACGGGAACTCATCCAAACGAAAGAGGTATGCCTTCCTTATTATCTACTCACAATTTTTGTATGTCACCTACAGAGATAGTCTACGCCCTGGAGAAGCTCGGACCGAAAGTGAAGTGGTTGTCAAAGATGAGATCGGACCTGAACACTAGTAAGTATGACTCACTCTATGAGTTCCACCAGGAACGAGGGAAAAAAATCAAAGATTGCATTTCCCACATGCAAGAATTCGTAAACATTTTGTGGCAAGGGCACCTCAAAGTGCTGCTAAGTGGCAGGGGCATGACCAATTTCACTAGAGGATGCGAACACCAAGGATTGCCAAAGCCACCATCACCTGCCGTACCATAATCATGATTATCGACGGAGCTGATGATGCATCTATCAATAGCGTGAAGTTCATCACTACCCACAAACTCAAGCGATCTATCACTCGCGAACAGTACGACAAACTCAAAGAAAGTATAATCTTCGACAAGTGAAATACCGACGGTTTGACTTTTCGTCATAATGACACCCTCGTTATTACTTTACGAGTTTTAGATACCAATGTTAAACGCATTATGGTAGATGACGTGAGTGGAGAGTGCATTATCCATCCGCGAGTACTTGACCAAATGAGACTCGAAGATAAGATAGTGTCGCGTTGCAACACACAAACTGGTTTTAACAATGCAGTTGAATGGTCATCCTTGGAAATTACACTCCCCGTTTTGGCTGGTGGCGTAACTCTGGGGAGAATGTTCCACATCATGGACCAAGCCACTATGTAGAACGCCATAGTAGGAAGACCATGGATATATCCTATGAAGTCATCCCCTCCAGCTTATACCAAGGATTTAAATTCCCAACTCCATGGGGGATTTTTAGCATACGCGGAGAACAACGCCCATCACAGGAATGCTACCGCATCACCTTAGACAACACAACCACCCAATGCTGATACCCAATTTTTCCCAAAAATATTTTTAAAATTGCATATATACCTTCAAAATCATGCATTAATAGCAATTGGTATTTTTCCATAATTTTCCTATATTTTATTAATTTATCCACCATTTTATTAAAAATAAATAGTTAAAAAATTACATCACAAATGATTTCAAAAGAATTTCTTAATTTTAGTTATTGTTTATGGTCCTATTAAGACCAAATTATTTCACAATTAGCCAAATTGCCACCTTTTGGCTATAATTGCAATAACTTTGCAATTATAGCCCAAGCATATAATTTTGCACTATTTTTATCAGAAATTAGTTATTTGTATTTTAAAATACTGAATAATCATTTTAAATCATTTCCAATGCATGAAATTCATTTTTATGATTATTAGCTATCTTTACGAATTAGTTTTAAGTAAATTTAATTGGGTATTTAACAAATAGCCANCCCCCCCCCCCCACCAAACCCTCATTCTCTCATTCTCTCAATTTCTCTCTTCCTTCATCACCTCTCATATCTCTCAAGCTCTCTCCGCTAAACCCTGCTAATACTCCCCGGCCGTTGGCTTGCCGGTAACGATGGTGGTTCCACCACCACCCCTAGCCTTCATGACTCCCTCACACGCCGGATCCTTGCCACCCTGAGGTCCTCAAGGGGACCAAAGGCCGTTCAACTCACACCCATGGCCTTTTCATACCGTTCTCAGGACACCCTTGGCCTGTCTGAGTAAGATCTTTCTATCTCCGGCTAAAAAAAACCTATGGTTTCTAAGCTTGATTCTCTCTACCTCTAGGCTATCTCTCTGTGAAACCCTAATTTTAGTTCTTGACTTTTTAGAACTGTAACAGATCTAAGAGCCTTCAGAGTTATTTTACTGTTTCCTTAAAGATCTTTCCGATTTCTCAAAAATGCCTCTTCGTCATCAAAATAGCGTTTCTTAAACACCTTTTAAAATAACTTTTCCTTCTGATTTTCAGTATATCCATTGATTCTTGCTATGTTTCAATTGTCATTTAAGTTTTGCCTTTTATCTGATTTATTATGTTGAAAACCCTAATTTTTTGTCTTAATCTTGGGTTCTGAGTCTGTCTTTGATAATATGTTCGTTTAATCTGTGTGTGTGCTTGTATCTCATGAACGCTCTGAGTTTCTGTGATTTTACCCTATTATGTTCAATAGGGTTTATGATTTTTTCTTCTTCCACTTATATTATGTTTATTCTGTTAACTCCTCTAATCAGTTCTATCTTTTCTAGTTGAATCCTTGATTCTAGGTGATTCTTACTTTACTATGTTTTTGTATTTTACTTCCTCTTTCCTATTATGTGTTTATTCCGTTTGTTCGTAGAGATTTGTGTTAATTCTCCCCTTAATCAATATTGCTCCTATTTGAATCCCTAATTTCCTATAATTAATACCTTTCAGTAATCTCTTATGATTTCCTTGTTGATTTTCCGACCTTAGTTTATTTCCTGCCTTATTATGTGTTCGACTATACTGTCAACTGATTTTTATGACATTTCCTTAATTAGAATATTATGTACCTAGCCTTAATTTCTTACTTTCTACCCGTACTGTGCTGAAATTATTTCCTTATGTGTTATATTCCAGTCATAAATGGTATCTATCCTTATTTGCTACATGTATTCTACCGTTTGAAGTTAAATCCTTATTTAAGGGAGTATTTATGCTGATTTTGGCATTAATTGATACCTAGTTCCATAATTATTGCATGAATTTGATTTTTACCTTATTATTCTACCTAGTTTCAAACTACTATATATACATGCTCTATGATTAACACAAACACATGAACACATTGCTTCAAAAAATATCTCTCACACTCAAAGCTTTCTGCTCTCCTTCTTTTTTACTTGCTATTGTTCTGAGTTATCGACTGCAAGACAAGGCTAATTATTGTGTCTGCTATCTTCTTTACTGGTATGTTCTGATTTCAATTCAAGTCCCAAAACCAATATGTTTCTTTTACTGCTTCAGTTCATCTTGTTTCTAATTGTTTCTATCTATGGTTTTGCTGTGCAACCTGTAGTTGACATGTTTACATTTTTGTCCATCTAGCATGTTATGTTATGTATTACTCCCCTTAGGACCAGCATAAATATGTTACCCCTCCTTTTGTAGTATGTATCAATATGACTCTGTTCAATTCTGTGTTTATTTGGTTTGTTGTATGAACCTTTCTTTGGCAAAACAATTTGTACCCTAAGTTGCTTCATTCTGAGTTGATTCTGGAGTTCATGTTATTCCCTGCAAGAACTTCTATGCTTGTACATTATGTGCTCTATGCGTCCCAGTTCCCATCGCCCTTGTGTGAAGGTTTGTTCTATGTGTGATGTTGAACCTGCTTTGGTTCTGTGTTTGATCTGTGTTTGTTAATTACCTTACTCTCCTCAAAAGTTGTTTTACTAAACAACTCTCTCTTATTTTATAAAACTAGTTCTACTGAGTCTCTTTCAATAACTGTTTTCCTATCAAACCCTTTCAAAACTATTTCAAGCACTCTCACTCTACTCTTAGGTCTTTAAGTTCTGCCCCTCCAGTGTGTGACTGCTTTGGGAGCCCTGTGAGATCCCTCTAAACTCTGATGCACTGGGGTTGGCACTTCCACAGTGCACTTACTCAGTTATGGTGGTGAAATGTGGGTGTGAGCACTGCTCGGGAACCCTTGAGGTCCTTAGGCAACTCTTACACACCTGGATATGAGAAAGGCTATGAAACATTTAGGCATTTGAGGTTCTGGAAATCTGGGCCTGTTTTCAAGCTCCGTATAGTGCAACTTCTTATTTTTATTTATCTATGTAATTCATTCAATATTGGTTTGTAATATTTATTGTAAACAAATATTGGGTTTGGCTAGTGAAAAGGGGAGGATAGCTATATATGTTATCAATATCAATGGGTAGAAACCATGCCTTAGGTTTACATTTCCTATATGTGCATTAGAATCCATGTTTATGACCAATATATTCTAGGCATGTCATGCATTAGATATCATGTTTTAGGTTTACTGCTTCAGAATCTCATTTGACCCTGTTTATCACATAGAAATCCTTCTTTTAGGCTAAATAATAGCATCAACATAAAAAATGTTTCTCCTGCACATCCTAAAATTATGCTGTGACTTCCTCTGCATTTAGAAACATGCTTTAGGAATTTTGCAACCATTCTGCATCTCTATGTGCATAGTAGATACCATGCATCTCGCCCGGTCATACTAAGTTAAACTACTAATGCATAAAAAAGGACGTAAGACAGTCTCACATTTTATCATCCTATTTTAAATAAACTGGTAATAATCTTTCTATTTTGCAACACTTAGAACAACATGTTTTAGGTATAACAACTCCTAAACAGTATTTTAACAATTCTTGTAACTATTGTGCATTACCCCCAAGCCTAGGCAAGTCTTAGGTAATCAATCTTGTCTAATAAAATGCCCGTTTTTTTTGTTTGAGTCGTGCTGATTACGTGCATTATCTGTGGAGGTAAATCTAAGCCTCTTAATTCTTCTTTCCTACCTTTATTTGCTAAATTCCTATTTGTTCTTGCATGTCGCCTAATATTTTCCCATTTTAGACCTTAGGGATTTGTCTAGAACTGCCTCTAGGTAGAGGTCCTAATATCCTCCAGGACCATTAAGAAGATACGGGTAACAGCACGCATAGAGCTCATTAAACAACACTCGCTTAAATAACCACTAAGAGGTGGGAAAGGGTAGATATGGATATGATGACCAGTGCGTTATTGCCACGTGTAGCCCCTTTCCGAGGAGTAATTACCGGGCATTGCATTGATGTGATCGTATAGGATAAACAACCGAGGACTCCCATATCCTTTACACATGTGTGCTTAGACTGTAAATCTTTCAAAACCTTATATATGTGCTTAGACTTTAAATCTTCTTAAAATTTACTTCACATGTGTGCTTAGACTGCGAATTTTTTCAAAACCTTTATTTGTTTAAGCTTATTTGCTACTTGTTTAAATTCACAAAGCCTTTTTGGTCGGGAACCACAGTTGTGGACTTTGAGGGGTGCCTAACACCTTCCCCTTGAAGTAATTTCAAGCCCTTACCCAATCTCGGGTTATTCATATCTGTGTTATAATGACCCTTAGTAGGTGCCCTAACGCACCTTAATTTGTTAGGTGGCGACTCTTCAATTCCTTACATACCCCTTTTCCCAAAAGAAATGAGTTGTCCCAATAATGTCAACAAGTCTTACCGATCCGAAAGGAGAGGGAAAAAGGGGGCGCGACAGCATGGCGTCTCTGCTGGGGAACTTCTAGGCTTTTACCATTTCAAACTGCTTTGTGAATTTGTCTTTATTTTGCTAAAACCTGTGCCCCTTTCCCTTTCCCTTTATGTGCAATTAATTGTTTACTTTCCCAAGTATTTATTCTTTTAAATGAAACTGACATGTTTCTTTTTGTTTTCCTTTGTAACAGCTTTGAATCATAACTGTTGTATTAACCGCTTTCATAACGTGAAAATACATGACATCATGCTTTTATTGCTTATTTCATTGTTGCATACTCATGCTCAACATCATATTCCACTCGTGCCAATACAAATACTATAGCAACACTTGATGAGTGGTTGTGCTCTTCTTATTTTATATCACCCTTAAATTCGGAGAGGCTTATTTGCGGTAAAACTAGTCGATCAACGGTGCAGTCGATGGTTCTGTGCCTTCCCCCTTGAGTTGTCCGCTGAAGGTTACCAGTCTAAGACCCCATAGAAACCTTACTCTCTTATACTGTGAATGCATCATGGTCAAACCTAGCTAGGTTAATGTGTTGTCCACACAATAACCCTTTAAGACAGCCTTGTCCAAGTCCACCGAGGTTTTCATAATCCTAACGGACACAATCTCGTTCTGTGCATTTATTTGGAGAATTAAATGCTTGTATGCTAATCATAAGTGTATAAATAGTCGAGTCTGGCGGGGCTAAGGGCCTAGGCTATGTTTGTCTTGTAGAAATATGAGGCACGAAGTCCCTAGATTCGGCATGGTCAGCAATATCCATCCAAAGCTCCTGAACTGGTGGGAGGACCTTTCCTCCAGTGATAAGAATCACGTCAAGAAATACCTGGGAAATTTACCGTCTCTCCTAGACATTCAACCCAACAACATGTTGATCGAGGCTGCCACCTTATTTTGGGATAGCGAAAGAGCCGTCTTCTGCTTTGGGAACATTGAGATGACACCACTGCTAGAAGAGATAGGAGGACTAGCTGGGTTAGTCTGGGAAACCCCTGGGTTGTTGCTTCCTGAAAACCGCACAGGCAAGGGCTTTCTGAAAATGATGGGTTTGAAGAAGAATGATGATTTAGAATGTCTGGAACTGTCATACATACCCTTTGAGCACTTGTATGAAAGGTACGATCACAACAAACCGTACCGTACCTACCACGATAAATTTTCCATTACATATTTGGGGCACATCCACCGTAGGGTTGTTTGTATTCATTGCATGTTTTCTGGGACTAATAGTGTTTCCAAAAAAGAAGGAAAGGATTCACACTAGGCTGGCATGAAAACCAAGGCTTTGATGGAGGGGATTGACGGGCAAGCCTTCAGCATTGTCCCGATGATCATAGCAGACATTTACTGAGCTCTGGGACGTTGTCAAAGAGGAGCTAAGCACTTCGAGGGTTGCAATCTCTTACTACAACTATGGCTCTTAGAACATCTCCAAAAGGGTCAATACCACCAAGAACTTCCACGCAGGGCTTGGAATGACCACATCGCTTTCAATCACCCCAAGTGGATGACATATATTCCCGACAGATTTGCTTAGCCAGAGACTGCTAAGGAGTGGGTAGAGTTCTTTAATAATCTAACTGAGGAGCAGGAACAGTGGATGTTCGAGTGGTTTCCAATGGACGAATTCATCATCAGGTCCAGGGATGCACCACACTTGGTGCTAATTGGGTTGAGAGGTATATATCTCTATGTTCCTCTCCGAGTCATGAGACAAGCAGGCAAAAAGCAAGTTGTGCCAAGGGTCAACAAGATGAGCCATTTCCGAGTTGACTTCCAGGATGATGATGTTCCCCACAAGTGCCGAGCCCAACACACGTGGCGCTGAAAAATCATAATGGAGAAGAACACAATTGAACCAGACAGGTACTATGCAGTATACGCACCTTTCTACCCGAGGTGGTTAGAAGATGACCTGGATGGGTTAGTCAGGCCAAGGATCAATCGAGGCCACAGAATCATAGACGAGAGTGTCGAGACTCAGGTCAAGTGACTTTATTTACTGCTTATCATTTTAGTGTCGTTTTGGATTCTTCTATTTATATTTAATGAAATGAGGCATTTTGGAATCCAAGTTCTCCAAATCAACTTGTCGCTAGGCCTACCTTGGGCATAATGAGGCTCCAATTTAGGACACACTTTATTCCTGCACTATGTATTTAAATACTATATATTTTCTCAGAACCCTCACCGACTTGACTACCTTTTGTTTTTGTTTTTTTTTGTTTTCTTTGATTATTCCCCTCCCAAAGGTTGGTTCGTGCATTCCGGCATCATTATCATATCACACAAGATCAAGGGGCCCTCTACCTCGTCCTCCTCTTAGTCCACTTAAAGGCAAAAGCAAAGGCAAAATGGAAGATTTGAGCAATATCAGAAAGGAAAACACAATGACAGCTGAACGAACAGAAGATCCTGAAAATCAAGGTACTTAGGTTTAGAATGAGGCTATGACACAACCCGAGCAAAGGTTGTTGAAGCTCCAAGGGGAGCTTGAGCATGTCCGAAATTTCGCGAATTTATCCATCTCACTAAGTGTCCCAGATGTCCACCATCCAAACATCAAAAATCCTATACCTCCTCAGAATACCCCAAACAAACAAAATCCTCCCATAACTCATCACTACACAACTCCACCGAAAAACCCAATTATTCAACTACAATGCAACACTCGCCACACTCCGAGAAACACACCACTAATCATCCCTGAACCACAAAGCTCCACAAATGACCACCTCTATGCTCAGGCGCCAGGCCATCATAACAACCCCATATACGTGGAGACTCTACATCATTCCACCCAACCCATTTCATACACACCTGAATCCAGTGAGAAGGATTTGCTTATCAAGAATTCGGTCAAAGAACTCAAGAAGCTGACAAGCCGAGTTCAAGGTTTTGAAGTAAGTAAGGGAGTTGAAGGGTTGAACTATGAAGATCTCTGCATACAGCCCGATGTTGAACTACCATAGGGCTACGAACCTCCTAAGTTCGAGATGTTCGGCGGTACAGGTGATCCTAGGGTCCATTTGAGGACCTATTGTGATAAATTGGTTGGAGTAGGAAGAGATGAAAAGATTTCTATGAAGCTATCTATGAGGAGCCTCACAGGGGATGATCTGTCTTGGTACATCAGCCAAGACCCTCAAAAGTGGTCCAATTGGGTAAACATGGCATCAGAATTCATGGACCGATTCAGGTTCAATACAAAAAATGCACCAGACGTGTTCTATATTCAGAATTTTAAGAAGAAGCCCACCGAAAATTTTCGCGAGTATGCCACTCACTGGAGATCTGAAGCAGCTAAGGTCAGGCCTGCCCCAGACTAAGAACAAATGAACAATTTCTTTGTCGGGGCAAAAAACTCCCAGTATTATGAGCGACTGATAGTGATTTAAAATCACAATTCTCTGACATCATCAAGTTAGGTGAGAGAATCGAAGAAGGGATTAAAAGTGGAATGGCTACCAATTTTGAAGCATTACAGGCCACGAACAAGGCCCTACATTTCAGCGGCATATCTAAAAAGAAATATGTAGGGGCCGTAATGGTTGCACATGGACCCAAATCCCTACTGACATATCGAACCTCCCCACTCACCTACCAAGCACCCCCGCCCACATATCAGTCAGCACCTCCACCAACATATCAATCATCTCCACCACCTACCTATCAGCCTACTTCTCCCAGATATTCTCAACCATCTCACTTCCAATCACCCCCTGCTCGACAAAATTTCCCTAGACCTCGACCCAACTTCGACTGCAGGCCGCCCAAGCAATATACTGTCGTTGCTGAACCTATTGATCAGCTGTACGAAAGATTAAAAGCTGCTGGTTATGTTACTCCTATCGCTGTTGTAACCCCTAAAAATCTATCCCAATAGGTCAACACAAATAAAAGTTGTGCATACCATTCCGGCATGAAGGGGCATACAATTGATGAATGTCGTTCACTTAAGGATAATATCCAGTCTCTGATAGATAATAAGGTCATCCAAGAAAAGGAAGCTACTTCCAATGTCCGCAACAATCCGCTCTTAGACCATAGGGGTGGATGCATCAACATGATAGAGATAGAGGAAGAATGGGACCTAGAGGGGTCGATCGGATTGATCAAATAAGGTGATGATCCAAAGAAGCCAGTGGTCACACTTAATCCCATCATAGTCCAGATTCAGTTGTCAGGATATGTTGACGTAGCTATGTTAGTCCCATTCAAGTTTGAAGTGGCACCACCTGTGGAAGCACTTATGTCATTTGAGGTGGAGGTAATCTCACTTGCCATAACACCTGTCCCATTTGAAGTGAAGATAACCGCACCAATTACAGTGACAGTGTCAACCCCGCAACTTTTCAACACCAACGCCGTACCTTGGGAATGCGTTGCTGAAGCAAGAAGGAAAGGTAAGGTTAAGATGGAAGAGCCTGGTGTCGCATATGGTATGACCAGGACCGGAGGGACTATACACCTGAACACTTGGCAGAGTCTAGCAAAGATGCTTCCAACAGGACACCCGTCATTGAAACAGGTCCAGATGATCTTTGGAGAAAGGTGCAAGCTAATGAATATTCAGCCATAGATCAGTTGAGCAAGACTCTAGCCCAAATATCCATCCTGTCATTATTAGAGAACTCGGAAGCACACATGAATTCTTTGATGAGAGTGTTGAACGAAGCATATGTGCCTAATAGCATCACTTGTGGGGAAATGGCCAACATGGTAGGACAGGTGCTTGAAAGTCACAAGATCACTTTCGACGAGAACGAGCTGCCACCTGAAGGGCTAAGTCACAACAAGGCACTGCACATTATTGTGAAATGTGAGTTCATTACCAGGTTTCTAATTGACGGAGGATCCTTCCTCAACATTTTCCCATTGACAACCCTCAAAACATTGGGAAAAGTATTGTACGAGATAAGAGAAGGGTCCATGAATGTGAAGGCTTTCGACGTTTCTCGGAGGGCCACCATTGGAGAAATTAGTCCTTTTCTACATATGGGACCTACGTTCGAGATTGAATTTCAGGTGATAGATGTATCCGCGTCATATAACCTGTTGTTGGGGCGGCCGTGGATACATGCCGCTGGGGCTGTGGCACCAACATCGCATCAGGTAGTAAAATTTGAATGGAACCACTAGGAAGTAATCATCCACGGAGATGGAAGCTTTCAAAACCTCTTTAAAAACCTGAACACTCAAAAAATCCCTACGATATGAGGGAAGATCCAACCAACCCAATCAGATACTTCCTCTACCAAAGGAGGAGGAGAGGTCTTGGCTGCATGAGAAAAGGACAAGAGGTCGAAGTCCAAGACCAAATAAAAAAAATCAATCAAGTACCTACATGCAAGGAAATTAGGTACTTACGAGTATACTTCCAAGTCTTAGGGAAACCGTCGATGTTGTCCACCACGTCCCTGGTGGCGAAGGTTCAACATTGTCCCTCTTTTAAAAGTGGGAGCAAACAGATGTATAAGTGTCGGAGAGTCAGCTTGACCTCGGCCAACTCGGAAAACTTGGTAAGCATCATTATGGTAGCCGACATGGAAGGGATAGGCGTAGAAGGCGCAGTACCCAGGACGGTGGACCTGTACAGTATCCCATCCTGCCGGAATCAATTCGACACGGTAGGAAACTTAGCCCTAATTTCTCCTAATTCTTTATCCGTCATCACAGATCAAAAGGCTCCAACATCTGTATCGATTAATTTAGAGAAGTCAGACCTAGTATTAGGGTTGCGAAAAACTATCTCCTCCACCAACGGGAAACATCCATCATCGACGGCAACGAGAACACTTTCTTCAGAGGAAACACTGTCGCCAAAGGGATCGCTTCACTCACCTCACTAAACTCGGAAGGCATGCTAGACATGTTTCAAAAGAAGTATCAAACAGTGAAGAACTGAGTTTGAGTGCAAGTCACTGGAATAGAAAGAAGAGGTTTAGGGCAAGAGAATACTATAAGGTTCTGGTATAGAAAACTTGAAACTTCAGAATCATACCCTAACATCCCTATTTATAAGGATCTTGGCTCCAGAACCAAAGTCGATTCATAATTACCTAGTATCGGAACCGAAGCAGAAAGTTCAATCACGGGTCACATGCGTAATGAAGGAACACATCGAGAATATGCGTCATAATTATGCATAACGTTATGATGTCACCCTAATTTGTGGACATCAGAACTCCATCAAACCAACAGGGAAAATAGAAGCATTTGAAATAAACGGCCCTCGTAGGGCCACGTTTCTAGTTCACCGTAGCCATTACGACCCGCACAACTCGCTCGATTGTTTCGACCACGGTGAACAAAATTTGCTCATCGTACCTGTAATCACCCAGCGGGTCATTCCGAGAATTGTAGCAACATTCCCTAATCTGCTCCTTTTGTGTTCTACGGCTGTTATATGACTTATCGGGTTAGTTGGTTCGGGTCCGGAGAGATTTCAAAGTGAATTGAGACACTTAGTTTCTTAATTGAAAGCTTATGTTGGAATGATAACCAAATGTTCACTTATGTGTAAACGACTTCGGAGTTGAATTTTGATGGTTCTCTTGGCTTCATTAGTTGATTTTGGACTTAGGAGTGCGTCTAGATTATGATTTGGAGGTCCATAGTAGAATTAGGCTTGAAATGGAAAAAGCTGGAATTTTGGAATGTTTGACCGGGAGTGGACTTTTGATATCAGGGTCGGATTGGAATTTCTGGAAGTTGGAGTAGGTTTATGGTGTCATATATGACTTTTGTGCAAAATTTGTGGTCAATCGGACCTGATTTCATAGGCTTCAGTGTCATTTGTAGAATTTGGAAATTTCAAAGTTCATTAGGCTTGAATCAATGAGTAATTTGTGTTTTTGATGTTTTTTTGAGGTCATTTGAGGGTTCGACTAAGTTCGTATGATATTTTGGGGCTTGTTGGTATGTTTGGTTGAGGTCCCGGGAGCCTCGAGTGAGTTTCTGGTGGTTAACAGATAATCTTTGGACTTAGGTTGTGGGCTGATAACGCTTAGTGAGTGCTTCTGGTTTCCTTTTAAGCGTTCGCGAGAGGAGTCTCGCGTTCGAGAAGGGTGTCTGTGAGATGGAAAGATTTTGTTCATTCCGTTCGAAAAAGAGGACGTGAGCGCGAACGCGAACGCGAGCGCGAGCGCGAACGCTAAGGTATGGACTGTGTGTGCATCAGGAATGCGGGTGAGGTGTCACGTTCGTGAAGAGATGTTGAGGCAGCTGGGGGCCCTTGGTCTATGCGTTCGTGGGACAGGGGTTGCGTTCACGAAGAATGGAGTTGGCAAAGCTTCGCATTCGTGAAGCTGCGTTCTCGTTCGCAAAGCTACGTTCACGTTCGTGAAATGTTAATTGAGAGGCAGACAGATTGGTCTATGCGAATGCGAAAAGGCGGTCGCATTCGCGATGAAGGTGCATCTTGGCAGAGTTCAAAAGATTGAAAACGAGGGTTTTCGAGTTCATATCATAAAATTGAAGTGGGAGCTTGGTAAAAAGAGATTTGTAGATATACTTGCGTGGGTGTTTGGGGCAAGTGATTCCTATCTAATTTTTATCAAATTCAATGATTATGCCTTTAATTCCATCATCTAAATTGTGATTTGGGGTGGAAAATTGGGGAAAAAGAGGAAGAGTTGTTTAGTTAGATTTTTGAGGGTTTGAACGTGATTCTGTTATCGGATTTGAGAAAATTTGGTATGGTAAGACTCGTGTGTGAATGGACTTTCAGGTTTTGGGACTTTTGTTGGATTTCGAAACGTGGGTCTGGGAGGCGGGTTTGAGCCGATTTTGGATTTTTGGATATAATTTAGTATTTTTCTTGTGGAATTGATCTCTTTAGCCTATATTAATTGTCTTCTAATGTTTGTCGCTAGATTCTAGAGGTTTGGAGACCGATTTGAAAGAAAAAGGCATTTTGGAGTACAGTTTTTCCTCGGATTGAGGTAAATAACACTCTCAAACTTGGTTCTGAGGGTTCAAAACCCCCGAATTATGTTTTATGTAATTGGTATTGAGGTGACGCACATTCCAAGTGACGGGCGTGCGGGCGTGCGTGGGAATTGTGTCCTAGTTGATTCCATGGCACTATGTAGTGGATCTATTTGGTTGATATCCGTGTTTTCATCATGTGATAAAGTAAATGAGCTATCGATCATGCTAGATATCATGTTTAGGCTTTATGCAGGTACTGTTGGGGCCCATAGTGGTTGCTTATTGCTGTCTTCTTACAGATTTCATTGACATTTTGTACTCAGTCATATCAATGCATCTCATATCATTTCCCAGTATCTGTGTTTATTTATTGATACATCATATCATATTTTCGAGCTAATTTCATGGCATTGTGAGCCCGTGAGTGAGATTGGAGAGATTGATGATTGAGTGAGGCCGAGAGCCTGATTATGAGTGACAGTTATGGGATCGGGCTGCACGATGCATCAGTTATATTGATTTATGATAGGGCTTGGGAAGCAGGATCCCATACAGAGTCTGTACAAACCCCTGTGAGCGCGGCTGATATTATTGAGGGATGGATCTTCCCTGGACATGGATCTTGTCCGAAGCATAAAATACCTGGAGATGGATCTTCTTTACGAGGTGGATTGCCCTCCTCGGTATTGGGTGATAGATGGTCAGTGATGTATATATTCTGGGATGGTCCTCCCTAGGCCGCATGAGCCATATAAAGTACCGAGTGGTTGAGCATTTGAGAGCGTGAGTACATGAGGCTGTCACCATGGTACATAACATACAATATGTGCATTGGCATGTAGAAGTAGAAGAGTTATATTATTTACATCGTTCAAATTTGATCTATTCACATCGCCATCATGGCGGTTGATTTTTGGGTCGTGACAAGTTGGTATTACAGCCTAGGTTACATAGGTCTCACGAGTCATGAGAAGGTTTAGTGAAGTCTTATAGATCAGAATGGAGATGTCTGTACTTATGATCGAGAGGCTGAAGAACCCTTAGGAAACTTCACATTCTTAACTTCTTGTCGTGCGAATCTGTTGATTCTAGTAAGTAAACTTCTGTTGTTCTATTCTCTCAAAGATGGTGACGACATGTACTAAATTGCAGGATGGATAGACACCAGTACCACCAGTCAGGGCCGCGAGAGGCCGAGTTCGCGATAGAGGTCATAGTAGGGGTAGAGGTGCTACTTTCACATCAGCTAGGGAAGCACCTACAGATCCACCAGTTGCCTCAGTTCAGGATCATGTCCCAGTTGTGGATGCGCCAACGGGACTAGCTCAGGCACCAGTTGTGCCATTGTGATTCTAGGCCTTCATGAGGCTTTAGCTTAGATTCTAACCGTGTGAACCAGTCTTGCTCAGGCGGTCTCTGTTTTGGCCGCAACAGCCACTTCTTAGGCCGGGGGAGGTACTCAGACTCTTGCCACTGCACACCAGAGCAGGTGATGCAGGGATTCCATACACCAGGGGCACCACCAGCCCAGCTGGTTGCAGTTGCTCAGGACTGTGGTTCCTGTTATGCTTGATGATGAGCAGTATAGATTGGAGAGGTTTGGGAGACTCCAGCCTCCATATCAGTGATATAGAGGGGGAGGATGCATATGGCTTCTTAGATAAGTGTCAGATCATGCTCCGTACAACAAGTTATTTGTAGACCAGTGGGGTCTTGTTCACTACTTTTCAGTTCTCTGGGGCAACCTTCACCTGGTGGGAGGCATATGAGAGGCATAGGCCGGTCAGTACATCACCACTTACTTGGCAAGAGTTCATTATTTTCTTCTTAGAGATGTTCGTGTCGCAGTCTCGCAGAAAGGAGCTGCACAGATAGTTTAAGCAGTTAAGTCAGGATGATATATCAGTGACACAGTACGAGATGAGGTTCTCTGAGTTGGCCCGTCATGTAGTCTGGTTAGTTCCCACTGGTAGGGAGAGGATTAAGAGGTTCATTGATGGCCTCAGATTTCAGTTGCGGGTGCTTATAACTAGAGAGAGGGTATCTGGTGCTACGTTCAAGGAGGTTGT
>MDKJ01344892.1:0-10784 GCA_005239525.1 Nicotiana knightiana | reverse complement strand
AGTCACGATGGCGTGCACTTGTTTGTATTTTGGACACATTATACATACGCCACATAAATGCACTCGCAATTACAACATGTGATTTTTATTATAATTTAAAGTTGAAGACAGGGACATGAGTTGTCTCACCCGAGTGTATATTACGTAGTCAAGACTATGGTCATGACGTTTTTATAGTGCCTATTTGAGGAGACGTTTGTTTATTCTTTATATTTTGGAAATTTTATCTAAAAGAGGTATTTTTTAGCTTACGGGATATGCATATGAACCACTTTTGATATTTATGGATTTATCTTGGAACAAGTCACGATGGCGTGCACTTGTTATTTTCAGACACATCGCAACCGCGTCACATGAAATGCACCCGCGATTGCTACGTGTGATTTTATTACTGTTTGGAGTTGGGTCGGGGGCATGAGTTGCCGCACCCGAATGGGATTAACGTATCATGACCAGGCCACAAGAACCGTTCTCATAGCCACAATAGTTTATTATTAATCGCGCCTAGAGCAAGCTACTATGTTCACAAATTAATTATCTTCCTAAGATTTGAGATGAGTATGAAGCCATGAACTATGGAAGTTGTTGAAAAGAATAAGGTATTAATTGATTCTAATTCTCTGGGCCTTTACCGCATTGGAGTTCATTTTGGAAATCAGATATAACACATGAACACTTGATTCATACGTTCCACTACTAAAATTGTGTTCTTATAACACCAAAAACTACTAAATCAATTAAAACAGCATAGTTTCAAGCTTAATATCACATAATGAATCAATAAAAATTGAGCGAGAGGAGTCTATAACTTTAAACCCAGATGAGTATACTGGTAAAACGACAAAATACAACGCAAAAGGTACACATTGTTCTTTTCCTAATCGTGTGGCAGTAGAATTACACATTCACTTCATTGAGCCGATTTTTTCATCCTACATATATTTAATCCATTGGTATTCAATTTCATAGATCCAAATGGATATGAAGTCATTATCTAGTGAGCAAAGATTAGCTTACTCAATAATCAGTAATTGATGTTACATAGCAGACATTAACCCATATGCTACTGAGTATTTCACTCATTTCAAACTAACAAATAACAACATATATGATCAAATTAGACTCATTCAGTAAGCAAATAAACAGGTTGAAGCTGTGACAGGATATCAAAATAGCCAATCTTCATTCTATTCAATACACAGCAATTTCACCACTTTCACTTTTCAATTATTCGAAACAGACACAAAATCATTTGGCTTCAAAATCCTACAATTCAGATCTAATAATCTATGACTAATTTCAGCTCAAGTAATTAGTTAAATTAATCAGTCGAAGATATAGCTGACATAGAAATGACAAGGCAAATCCGGATATGAATTCACGAGAAACCAAGAATAATAAAACATCTAGCAAAACTAAACTTAAACAGAGAATAATTCCAATTTTAGCATTGAAGCTAAAGTGAGCGACAAACTAAAATAGATGAAAGTATGATCGGATTCAGTGACGCATCTTCGAAATCAATTAGGAAATATGGGTTGAGTAACTCGAATCTTCATTCATAGATTTAAAGTGAAAAATAGATGAATATCTACATACCTAAACGTAGTAAAACTTTGCTAAACGACCAAACAAGAGCTAGAAATAGGAGCCGAACTTCAAGCCTTCAGCAGAGGATAACAGCAACACAGTTTTTTCAGCAAAATTAGAAAAAATCGACACCAAATGCTCGTGAAATGTGCTTCTCCGTAATCTGAATGTGTGAGCAGAAGAGAGTGTGGAGGTGAGCTTGTCGTTCCATGAGAGTTGAGTGAGTTGAGAGAGAATAAAGAAAGTGGTGGCGGCTGCTACGGTTTTATTTTTTGGGAGGGGATCCAGTGAAGGGTCTTCAATTTTTTGTTGTTGAAGATGAAGAGGATGGAGCGCCGTTTTTTGTTCTTTGGAAGGGGGAGTCCGATGTTTTTTTTTCGGTCCCTTCAGTTAGGTTTAGGTTATGTTTTAATGAGGGGGGAACGGGTCGGTAGGCGGGTTGCGGATTCTGGACCGGTGGGTTTGGGGCGGAATTTGGGATACTGGGCCACTAGTTTTGGCCCAATTTGGACACCCCTCTTTTCTCATTATTTTAGACACTTTAGGCTCAACTTTTAATTTAAATCCTAATTTTGGCTAGCCTATTTATTTATTTTACCTAATGATGGACTAATGCAACTAACTAATTAATTAACCTACGAATGCAATTTTTGATTTTTTTAGAAGATGCATTTACAATGAAATTAAATCCTAAAAAGATGTTTAAAATCTAACATGCTAATGAAATCAAGATTCGAACATTTTTTTTTTATTTTTTTTAATGATTTTTATGATTTTAAAATTATTAAATATGCATGGAATGCAACTAAATAAGAAAAATTTCCTAAAATTCATTAAAATTATATTTTGATTATTTTTAGGAGTAATTTTCTTGCGGGGCAAAAATTAGGTGTTCACATCTCTAACTAAAAATCAAAACTCGCACTTCTTTGCGCAATAAATTCGGTGAAGCAGCAGGGAATGGACAAGCTGTCCATTGAACTGTGCCCAGTGCTCTGAAAGTTTTGCAAACTGACCAAAACAACCACTATTAAACTTTTCCACAAATTTGATTGTTCTAACTTTATTCTTGAACTCGTGGAATACATTGATCCTAGAATTCACACTTATCTTGGCAGTGAAATGTCTATGCTTTCCTAGAAAAGTCTTGAATCTATATTTGGATGCGTCGATCGCTCTTACAAACACAGGAATTGACAGAGTATCCTGGTCACCTTCAACTGCTGCATTTGTTTCACATTCCAGTCCATCTTCAAGTTGTTCATCATCTTTTTCATCGTCATCATCTTCTTTTGCTACTTCTTTTTCTTCTTCTTCTGGTGCATCTTCTTCTTTTTCTTCTTCGGCATCTTTATCAACCTCCTAAACAGCAGCATCGCCATTTTCAATATCATCCACACCTAAAGCTTCATCATCATTGTCCTTTTCTTCTTCAACAATTATTTTTTCAGGAATCTGTTCTTCCATTTGAGTTTGTGTTGCATTTATGTCCAAGTCTTCTTCTTCCTCCTCATCAACACTCTCCAATGTTAACCTCCTTGAAACAGATTTTTTAACTAACAGGTAGGGGTGTTCATGGTTCAGTTTGGATCGATTTGCCCATAAAAGAAACCAAATTAAGTAAGTTGATTCTTAAAACATTAGAACCAAACCAAACCAATTAAGTTGGTTTTTTATCGATTTGGTTTTTTTCGATTTTTCAGACTTTTTAGCTATTTATCGATTTTTTTCTTAAATATGAGACATACACTACCAAATACATATTCTATCAACTACATTTTCAATGTAACACTATCAAACCAATTGCTCTTTGAGAAATCTATCATTTACCAAGATATATTGATGCTAACTGAATCAAATAGTGATGAGTAATTTAAGCACTCAATTAAAAGTCGATTATTTTTAACATGAAATAAATTCTTTTACATAGCAAAAAAATTATCAATCAAACTAGAATGTAAAGGCAAAGAATTAGATTATTGCAATAGCAATGGGCTAGACAAAAATACAAACGAGTAATATGTACCATAAAATTTTAGAAACTTTATATAAAACATACATAAATATATGTGTAATAATAAATTTAAATAACAACTTCTATAGTCGGTTTTGTTCGGTTTATTTTTTTATTAAAACCAAGATCAAACCAAAATTGATCATTTTTTTAAATTCAAAACCAAAACCAAAACCTAAAATATATCGGGTTTTTTGGTCGGTTTGATTTGATTTTTGGTTTGATTAGGTTTTTCGGGTTTTTATGAACACCCTTACTAATAGGTATGTCCTCGTCAACTAATCTAGACTTTGATCTTGTTCTTTTTTTACTGATAGACTTTGATGGCTCTTTGTTCTTTTTTTCTCCTATCATGCTTAGATATCTCAGCATTTCCTTTACTAAAGGGAGATTTAGAAGTATCGACTTTTCATTTTCTAGTAGCAGTTTTTTAAGGCTCAACAATCGTCTTACTTGGCGATGCTTCTTTTTCTGTATTTTCTTTCATGTTTGAAGGCTTTGTCAAAGGAATATTCTTCTTAGAAGATCATTGTAACATTTAATAATTTTAAAATTATGATCATAATTTAAAAAAAATAAACCCCAATTCCAGCAAACATCTATGACCAGAAAACAATCAACCACAGGTTTATCTATAAACGTTAGGTCGGCAGTAATGACGAAATTCTAATATGCAGAGCACAGCATGTAGTCCAAGAAGAAAATATAACCACCCACGCCATATAAGATTTGGTTATTCACAACCTCACTCGATCTTGAACATGCACATGAATGAATCACTCCACAAAATCTGAAATCAAAAATGTAAGAAAAGAAAAAAGAAAAATTTAGGATTTACCAAAGTTGACGCATTCTGAGATTTAATATAGTGCTTGACGAGTCTATAGAGACAATTACACCTATAATCGAAGCTTGATTCTTGTCCTATCTCACCGGAAACCACCTTGGTCGATGGGTTGAGTGAAAGAGAGCAGAGAGAGTAGAGAGAGAAACTGAGCGGAAAAATGAGAGAGGAAACAAGTTTATCAAACTTTATATGTGACCCACAAGTTTCTAAAATATTAAAAAGGCCTCATTCACCCTAACCCGCGCATTTAACCATTTTCCAACTCAAAATAAAATGGGAGGTCACTTGACCATTCAAATGTTGAGGAGGTCTTCTTGACAATCCTCTCAGGTTTGTATATTAAAAATATTGTGTATTTTGTGTCATAATGTATTTAAACTTCCACTATTTTTGAATGGTGTTACTGCATGAGAAAAAAGAAACTTTTCAGAGGAAGATGTGCGATTTTATTAAAAGACTTGAATGAAAATAATCTTTTAGAAATTGACGATAGAATCTCGGAGTGGTGATTAGAGTTAAGTGGCTTCAAGGTGATGAGAATTTATTTAAGGCACTTGAAGTAAATTTGCATGAAATTGTCACTGTCCAACATTTCACTAGGAGAGGTCAGGAAATCCATGCCCTTATCGAGGTTTCTTCTATCACAAATGGACACAGTGATGATCCAGCATGATTTCAGACAAGGAAATGAAATTGCCCACCTACTGGCAAAGCATGCAAGATCCTTTTCTACTTTCAATAATATAGAAATTTTGTTTTTGACTCCACCTTTTGTTATGACCAGGATGTTGGAAGACAAAGGTGGTAATGCTTATGTACAAACTATCTCTATTACTACCTGTAGCCAACTAGTAAAAATTAGTAATCAGCATGCCATGCATGGATTATCATCAACTAGTAACGATCCCCGGGATCATATCTATTGTAACCCCTAATTCTATTTTCTATTAATAAATGTCCAGTTAATCAAAAAAAAAGTAAATTTACATGATAAAAAGGAAGTCTTATAAATAGTACAAAACAAATTCAAGAAATCGAACGACGTTTTATTAATTCAAGAGCGTGAAAAAATAATTCGCAACAAGCATAATTACATTTATCGCATCTTCTTGAATGATTAAACTATAATATGAAAATAGAAAGAAGAAAAAAAATACTTAGTATGATGAAACTTATTGTTAGATATTTGTCCTGGTTTTCTTATCATATTTGATTTTCTAATTTCTCGAAGGAAAGGACAACATGTTTACCATAATGAGTCTTTCTAGAATGAAATTATAAATTTCTCATATTTGGCTAGTCCCTTTTCTTGTAGAAAAATATTTAGACTTCTATAAATTGAGGATCCTTCCATCTCATCCAGTAGCATCTACAATGTCTTGTTTTTTAGGGGGGAAGGGGGGGACTTAATTTTCTGGACAAATATTAGTGCGTCACTTGTGTTTGCCTCTTCGTGAGGTTGTTCTCTCGATATTTTGTACTCTCTTTTATATAGTGGATTGCTCATCTATGCCATGGATGTAGGTCAGTTGATCGAACCATATTAAATGTTTGTGTCTCTTTTGATACATTTATCTTATGTTAATATATGACACCTGATTTTTTCGGTTCTAAACACTTATACCTATTCTTGTAGCTTATCACAATAGGTTCTAAGTGAAAAGGATATAAGCGTTGAACTAACAAAGGTATTATTATTAGGGAGTGGATTTTTCTGAGAGGCATAGAATAGAGTGACAGTGCTATTGTACGCCAAACTCATTGGAAAATGCCGCGAGGCCGGCCTCGTAGACATGCAATTACCGTGGATCTGAAGGAATTAGCAACGAAGGAAGTAATCAGAGAACCAACTGAGAAATTGGATGAAGAAGTTATGAAAACAGTTGCGGACAAACCAATGGAACAGTGGCCAGTTTTAGCAAAAGGAGGTAAAACACCACCGTTGGTAGCAGGAAGTTCAAACACAGTCCAATTTGTACCTAACAAGAGTGCTATTGATGTAATTGATGGATCTGAGAGAGGAGAAGCTGAAAAAGGAATGGGAGATGCTGGTGCTCAAAGGAAATTAGAGATCCCTGCTTTGGAGAATGTAACGACGAAATGGAAGAATTTATTTGCTGAGAATAAAATGGCAACTTGAGGTATGAACTTGCAGTATATTGCTCCCACGATTAAGAATGGAGTTAAGATAGCTAAATTAGACAAAGAGGTAGTGGAGAGAGCTACTGAAAAATGGAGAATGGCTGTGATTGTGTATGCAGTGGGTGAAACTCCTACTATTGCTGCATTTGAAAGATTTGTATCGTTTCAGTGGAATTTTGTTGTTAAACCATCAATATACCTTCATAATGATGGGTATTTTGGGGTTAAATTTGGTACAATAGAGGACAGAGATGTTGTACTCTATTCAGGGCCATATACGATGAATAGCAAGCATGTGGTTGTTAAAATGTGGACTGCGACATTTGACTTTGCAAATGAAGTATTAAAGACCATCCCATTATGAATTCAGCTGCCTAAGCTACCACTCAATTGTTGGGAGGATAATTCACTTAGTAGAATTGGGAGTACATTAGGAGTACCTATATATGAAGATACATGTACTACTAGGGTTGAACGTATTTCATATGCTAGAATTTTGGTTGAGATGGATGTTACTAGACCACTTCCAAAACAGATTATGGTGGAAGACCCTAATGGTAGGGAATTTGAACAGGAAGTCTGGTATGATTGGATGCCCCAGTATTGCACTAAATGTCTACAATTGGGACATGTTTTCCAGGAGCAACAGAAGGAAGAAATAACAAAGCCAAAAGGAAGAGATCAGAAGCCACAACAGTTTTGGAGGAGGAAAGGGCAGGTGGAAGAGAAACAGGACAATCAAAAAGAAGTTGTTCCACAAGTTCAAAAGCAGCCTGACAAACAGAAGGGGATAGATCATGTACAGAAAGAAAATTCACCACAAAGGCAAGAGGATGATGAAGGTTGGCAGACAGTAAGAAGTAAATCTGTGTCAAAGAATTCAAGGAATGTGGGGACAAGTATGGGGATAAGTATAGCAAATGGAAACAACACACTAGATCCTTCAAGCTAACAGTTGGAATGTTAAAGGCTTGAATAAAGTCTATAAACAAAAATAAATAAAGAAATACAGTAGAGATAATAAAGTAGGCTTAATAGATATTATTGAGCATAAGGTGAAGCAACATATGGCAGTGAAAATCATACAAAAAATAGCAAAGAATTGGAAATGGACTGACAATTATGTGGCTAGTACTAGAGGAAGAATATGGGTGTTGTGGGATTCTGGAGTATTGAATTTTACACAGCATAGTTATTCCGAGATGATCACAGGGAAGATTATATTACTGGAGAGTAATAAGGAATTTTGGCTCTCAGCAATATATGGACTGCATACTATTGAACAAAGGAAGACAATGTGGGAGGAGTTAACACAGCTTCATAGGTAGCTAAAGGGACCTTGGATTGCAATGGGAGATTATAATGCAATACAAAGTTGGGAAGATAGGTACAATGGGAACTCTGTTATGGAAGCAGAAACAAGAGATTTCACTGACTTCTCAGACAACACAAGAATGACAGAGCTCAAATCAGTTAGGAGGGAGTTTACGTGGACAAATAGTCATGTCCATAGAAAAATAGATAGAGCACTAGTATGATGGATGGATGATGAGTATGATACAGTTGGAGGTGGTGATACAGGACCCTCTAATTTCTTATCATACACCTTTGTGTCTTTGTTTTGAACAGGAGCAGCAGAATATATCAAAGCAACTCAAGTTCTGTAACAACTTAGCTAAGCATAAAGAGTTTGAAATCATATTCAAAGAAACATGAGAGATGAACATACAAGGACCAGCAATGCAAAGAGTCTGGTTAAAGCTTAAAATACTGAATAATGGACTGAAGCAGCTACATAAAGAGGAATATTGCAAAATTCATGAGAAGATTACAGTCATTAGGGGGATCTACAGAGAGTTCAATTGAAAATGAGAGAACCAAACCATCCAGAGGCATTGAAGAATGATGAAAAAGACCTGAAAGAGAAGCTAGAGAAGTGGAGTATAAATGAGAAGAGTATACTGAAACAGAAGTCCAAGATCCAATGGTTGAAGTTGGGGGATTCAAATTCACCTTTCTTTCATGCTAGTATAAAGAACAGGAATGCTCAAAAGAAAATAACAAAGCTAGTCACTCAAGCAGGATTGCATACACAGAATCAAGAGGAGGAGCAGCAGGAAATCATCCAGTTCTATCAGAAACTCTTAGGAACAGCAGCAGAGGATAATCTAGCTATTGAACATGATGTGATGAAGAGAGGAAGTATATTGACAAGAGAACAGCAAGTAAAACTGATAGCACCTGTGACAAAGGAGCATATTGTTCGAGCACTCAAAAGCATAGAGGACTCCAAAGCTCCAGGGTGTGATGGGTATAATTCTCTATTCTTTAAAAAGATATGGGAAATTATAGGGGATGAAGTAGTGGAGGTTGTCCATGAATTCTTTAGAACATCAGAAGTATACAGGCCAATCAATTGCACTACAGTGACCTTGATTCCCAAAGTGCAGTGTCACGACCCAAAATCCAACACAGGTCGTGATGGCGCCCAACACCGGAGTCGGGCAAGCCAATAATTGTTTACTAGTGAGATTATCCTTATTTAACATACCAACCCCACATATTCCCAAAGTTTTATACTTAGATCATTTAAATAAAAGCGGAAACATTAACCAACTTAAGTAAATACAGCCACAATGATCATGATCCAATATATACAGTCCCAAAATAAAGAGTCTACTATGTCCATGCCAGGAACTAGTGTCACAAGTCAACAGGCGAACTACTAGAATGTACAAAAGATGATACAAACTGTACTAATGTCTGAGAAAAGTAGACAGAAATAAACGAAAGATAACTCCATAGCACTGCTGAGAATCGCCAAGGGAGGCAGCTCACCGTGGAGTCAGGTCCAGAATATATGTCAAGCTCCGGTCGGATAACCAGAAACACCAGCCTCAGAACCTATACAATTAAGTACAGAAGTGCAGCATGATTACATAAATATATATGTACCCAGTGAGTATCCCGCCTAACCTCGACGAGGTAGTGACGAGAGGTCGACATGACACTCACTAAGGTCCAACAGTATAATTTAACAGGATGTAATGGAAACAGTAGGCATGTAAAGATAGTGAAGCAACAAGTATATATGTAAGACACTGAAATCCAAGAAGAATACTGGGAATAAATAAAACCATTACCACTTCACTTTTTCCCTAAATATCTGTCAGATCAATATCCATGAATTTAGTAACAAATAAATCATACGCATGCAGGGTAAGAACAACCGGCCGGAGTCATAAGACAGTCAAGCCCGTGCATTGCCGAGGATCGAACGGCCCGTACCAAAAGTGCAGCTCTCCACAGTGTACTCACATCTATGCACTGCCGAGGATCGAACGGCATGTACCAAAAGTGCATCTCGCAATCCCTCTATATGCACTGCCGAGGATCGAACGGCCCATACCAAAAGTGCATCTCTCAATCCGCCGTGGCATACGGCCCGTTCCTATAAGAGTGGGGAAAATCACACTCCGCTCGCAGAATGTAAATTGCGAAGCGGTCACATGCACATACATTATTCCTATTTAAAACAAAATACTTTTCCGTGAACAATATCTTACAATTTTTTCTCAAATTTCATAACTTCGGGGACATAAGCAACATGTAAAGTTAATTGATTACGTGTATATTTCATATCAAGTAAAACACAAGGCATGATGTGGGCCTAACTACCCGGACATAATAGTAATAGTCGCTACGTACGGACTCTCGTCACTTTGTACGTACGTAGCCCCCACAAATGATCACAGATAGCATTAAATCACCTAGGGGGACTATTCCTCCTTACAAGGTTAGAAAGGAGACTCACCTCGTGTCGAATCTACCCCTCGGACCAAGGGTGCGCCCGAACTCCGAAATCTACACCCGAGGACTCGCAACTAGCCAAATATGGTACAATGACATCAATGCATGCTCAAAGTAGGGATATTATCCTATTTATTCAATAATTTAACATTCTTGAAGAATTCCCAAAATCCAACCCCGAGCCCGCACGCTCGAATTCCGAAAACTCACGGAGGAATCGCTCACCCGAAGCCTAAGGATCGTTAATATATGATTTCTACTTGAATTCATGGCAATAAATGGGTTATTCACCAATTTCTCAAGAACCCTAAATTACTGCCCAATTCTTGACTTTTCAATGATTTAGTAGTTAATTTAGCTAGAAGATCATGAATTAAACTA
>ML368711.1:23525-53975 GCA_005239525.1 Nicotiana knightiana | reverse complement strand
AGCTGGGCAGTGTTAGTTTTAAACGGGACTTAGTCCCATTTTAGCCATTTTTCTTCACTTGGGGCGATTTTTGGGAGCTTTCAAAGAGGAGATTTCACCTAGCAACTGAGAGGTAAGTGATTTCTACTCTAATATTAGTTTAATACATGAAATCCTAGGTAGATTAACCTCCTAATTAGTGAAAATCAAGGTTTAGAGTAAAAACCTAGGGCTTATGAAATTTCGGGAATTTCCCACTAAAGTAGCTATAAAATAATACAAAAATCATATATTAATGATTCTTAGGGTATGGGTAAGTGTTCCCTTCAAGAATTTCCGGAATACGAGCATGTACAATTAAGTACAGAAGCGTAGCATGAGTACATAAACAATCAGATACCTTTACAAGTTGTGTTCCCCTCCCTTATATAGGAGATTCTTATAACATACAACTCTTGCTATGCTTACTCATTAATGAATAATTATGACATTAATGAGGCGTTATNGTGAAACTCTTTTTTACTAATACAGATAGTCCCCCCACTTACCATATATTTAACGATTAATATTTGGTAAGTAGATATTCATTTATGGCGGGAAAATTTTGCCGACGCTTTCCTTGAATCATTGTATCCTTCTCTACACCATAGGCATCGTTTATCACTTTCATTTAATGCTCATACCACGTGTCCTTTTCAGATTGGTTTTGCATTTACTCGGCACCTTTTAGGGCTTTTTGCGGCTGTGCCAGTCTGGAAGTGACATCTTCAATTATGACTTTTCATCTTTATTTTCCTTTTTCTTCATGTTTGATGATTGTTTTCAAGTATAAATACATATTTTCTTTTCTTTGCTTCTACGAAACACTTTCCTAACTTTGTATTTTGTAAAGAAATTTCTTCTTTGCCTTTGTAAACATGTCTTTTTCAAACCAACCTCAAAGATTAATAGATCTTGAAAGTTTAACGCCATCTTCTGTTCTGACTAGGAGTCAGAGGGGTGGTATACTTAGAAGTCTAGGATCCACTCCTTCGAGGGGCTCCTCTTTTTCTCAGATAGTTCCTCCTCCTTTCACTAGATCTCCAGTTTCTCCGAGATTTAGGGTTTCTCGTTCTTTGTCTAGAGGTAGAGGCGAACGCCTTCATGACCCTAGAGTCGATGAAATTGTCTCTGCTGAGTTTGTTTTTGCTAGGGATAGTCACGTTCTTGTAGATCAATCTTCTTATCTTGATAGTGTCGAAAGATATCCAACCCTTATAACTGAGGGTCAGATTTCCCTTGTTCGTAGAGAATGCTTTTGGAGGTCTGACTTTCCTATCTATATTCTGAATAGTAACCAAAGAATAACGTCTTACAAGACGGGATATTCTTTTGTTTATACGTATCCTTTCACTTTAGGGTTTAGACCCCCCATTGACCCAGTTATAATTGAATTTTGCCATTTTTTCAATATCTGCTTAGGACAAGTTGGCCCGCTTGTGTGGCGAGTTGTCACATGTCTTAGGAGTTTGGCTTCTTTAGCCTCGGTTCCTTTTACCTTCAACCATCTTATTCACCTCTACTCTCCTACCTTATTTCGTGAAGGGGTTTTTACTCTGACTGCTAGAAGCAATAGAGTGCTGGTAGCCCCTGGAGATGATAAGGATAAGGGTTGGTACCTACANACGTGAGTATGTTTTAGCTCACATTTACTTTTTCTTGTTTTGACTTGAGATGTTTTATTAACACCGTGTCTGTTTTTTCTTCTCTCAGCAATCATTAATACTGTTGAGAATGTCTCCGGTATTCGTGATTGGGTAGAAAAATTGTTGTCCGTTGCCCCTTCAGAAGAAACATCTTCGAAGTACCTCACTGGGAGGTATGGTTGACAAGTAAAGACCCACGGTAAGTGAAGCTCTTGTTCTTGCTTCTTTCCTTACTCGAGTCTCTTTTTTTGTCATTTAACTTTTTTCCCTTTTTAATAGGTTCGCTGCTCGTGGGGTGTCTGCTTCATCTATCCCGAAGATGTCCTTGGCTCAAGACAAGGAAATTATTGTTGGTTCAGCTTCCTCGAAGAGGAAGATTAGTGAGTCTCGTTCCGTAGAAGAAGAAGAAGAGGGTGCTTTAGTGCATAGGCCACGGAGAAGGCGAATGGTTTTAGATGATGAGCTTACAGCNTGTTTCGTCTGTTCCTTTGGCTATTTCAACTTCTGTTGTTGCTTTTCCTGTAACTTCTTCAACTCTTCAACTCTCTGTGCATGCTTCTTTGCCCGTGGCTTCTCCAGCTCGTCAACTTCCGTGCCTGTTGCTGTTCCATCTATGCCTGCTTCTATGCCTTCCGTTAGGGAAGTAGGGTCTTCCAGCAGAGAGATGCGGCAGGTGGTAATAGAGGTTCCAGCTGAGGGGAATCTTTTCAAGAAAACGGGTGAGCCCGAAGTGTGGCTCAAGCCTTTGATAAGTCCCTCTGAGAAAGCAAAGCTAGCCAGCCATGGTGCTCTTACATGGGCCAATGAGGTCGTGCGTACTTTTTGCAAGGTATGATGAAAGTTATCCTCTTTCACTCTCGTATATGAAATTTACCATATCTGGATGGTTTATTTCTTGTAGATTAACCTTATAGGCTAGAGCTTTTATGAAGAGGATTTCAAACATGGACCAAGAGACAAGAGAGTTACAGGCCGATGTTGATAATTGGAGAGCACAATATGATAACTTAAGGATTGATATGGATGCTTTAGAAGCTGCGAAAGCGAAGATCGATTGTTCCATTAAGGGCCGCCCATGAAGTTGCGAAAGCGGAGAAGGACGGATTGAGAGCTGAGCTTCAAGTATGGGCAAAGGATTATGAAGATTTGGAAGAGGTGACTACTGTCGATGTGAGCTGGGCGTATATGAATTCTCTCCTTGACACATTGATGAAAATGAATCAAGAGGGTTTTGACCTTAGTGCTTAAATAGCCAAAACTAAGGAAGCCATGGAGAAGTCTCAACAAGGTCATAACCTCTCTTCACCTGATGGTGAGATTCCAGCCTCTCATGCCTCTTCTTCTCTAGTTGCTCCCGCTCCTTCTGCCACTGAAGTCAACCCCTCTGTTGAAAAGATTTAGTTGGTTTATCTCTTTTTTTTTCTTTTTCTTTGTATCAATTGGTGGTTACCCCCAGTCCCATCGGGGGTAAATTTGGATTTCCTTTAAGTCCCCAAATGACAACTTATGGGCACCACAATATATATATAAAAAATTTATACGGCTAAGTAAAAAGTTAATACTTAGTTTTAGCCGTTTTAATATATAAATGTTAGTTCGACTTTTGTTGAGTTTCTGTTTCACTCTTTAAGTATTTTGCATGCTTCTTTTTTCGAGGTTTTAGTTTTACCTTCGAGTTTTGCATGGGGAATACTTTAGACTACTCGTGCCTTTTTTGTAATAGGCATGGTGTCATATCAAATGTGTGCCTTTTTGTAGTAGGCATAGTTTATGGAAGAGGGCCCTTTATAATTGACATGAAGAAGACGTCCCAACTTCATGATAATGCAATAGAGTGATAGGAATTTTACACATGTTTAAGAATGTTTCCAAGGAAATTTTTTCTTGTTTGAACTTTCATGAAATTTTACATGTGTTTGATTATCGTCTAAAACTCATGTTTGCAACTGTTTTTGTTTAACAGATTTGACATATTCTTGTATTTCATAACTGTTTTTCATAGGTAACAGTTTTTCGATATTAATACAAGGAAAAAACTGTTTTTTACTAGTAATAGTTTTTATAAAGATTGGGGTTTTTACCCGCAACTATTTTGGAAACAGTTTTCTAATAAGTACGAGGGAAATAATTTCTTATTCGTAACTATTTTTATTTGATAACAGNAAGGTTTTTGCTTTTTGCATTAGGCTTTGTATTTGGATGGCTCTTTTGATTTCTTTCGATTCTGCTCGTGTCACTTGTCTCGTTGGGTAGATGGGTCTTCAAGCTCGAGATTTTAACTTTTTGATAGTCTTCTTTGCTTCGTCTTAGACTTCCATACTGTATAGTCCCCAAAGTGTTTGAGCTTTGAAGAATGAAATCTCGAGAACTTGGTTATTCCTTCTTTGTGGTCCTTTTCCTGAAAAGGAAAAACATTCCGGACTCGAAGGTATATAGTTTTTTAGATGATGACTGCTTAACCCTTTTAAAACATCCATCAGAAAGTGTAACCCTCGACCAGGAATTGTGTTATTTCCTCGCGTCTTTGCAGGTCTAATATCATCATCCGGTGATGGGTTAGCTTTGTGCCTAACATCTAAAAAAGTTAGTAAAATTTTTAAATGTTCAAAATAAAATCGAACATGTGATATCTGACGGTGGGTAATCTTTTCTTTTAGAAGTAATACTTCTTTAGATGGATGGCGTTCCAGCTTTTTGGTAGAACTCTGTCGTCCATAGCTTCCAACTCATAGGCGCCTTTCCTAGCTATGCCTCGAATTTTGTAAGGTCCTTACCAGTTTGGATTTAGCTTTCCTGCACCTGCTTCTTTTGTTGATTGAAAGACTTTTTTGAGGACGAAGTCCCCAATCTTAAAGTATCTGAGATGAGCTTTACGGTTTTAATAACGCTCTATGATTTGTTTTTGAGCTGCCATCCGTATCAATGCTGCTTCTCTCCGTGGTTCGAGCAAGTCCAGGTTGGTCCNTTTTCACCTTCCATGGCTGTTGAGAACCTTATGCTTGGTTCGCCAATCTCCAAAGGTATTAAGGCTTCTGAGCCATAAACAAGTGCGAACGAAGTTTCTCCCGTGGCTATCTTTGAAGTTGTCCTGTATGCCCATATTACCGCTGGTAACTCATCAGGACAGTTTCTTTGGCTTTATCCAACCGCTTCTTTAAATTGTTGATGATGACCTTATTCGTTGACTTAGCTTGACCATTAGCCACGGGGTGGTACAGCGTTGAAGTGATCCGCTTGATTTACCAACTTTCGAAGAATTCTATGATTTGCGAGCCTATGAATTGTTGGCCATTATCACACACGATTTCCTTTGGTATTCCAAAGCGGCATATTATGTTTCTCCATAAGAAGATTTTAACTTCCTTTTCTCGCACTTTTTTGAACACTTCTGCCTCTACCCAATTTGTAAAATAGTCGGTTAGCACGAGTAAAAAACGTACCTGTCCTTTAGCTATGGGAAGAGGCCCCACTATGTCCATACCCCATTTCATTAAATTCCATGGGGATATTATTGAATGTAATAATTCCGCTGGTCGATGCATGTTATTGGCAAACCTTTGGCATCTGTCACATTTGGATACAAAATTCTCGGCTTCTTCTTCCATCTTAGGCCAATAGTATCCAGCTCTGATTAGTTTTTCACTAAGTATCTCGCCCCTGAGTGATTTCCACAGTGTCCTTCGTGGACTTCTTTCATCACAAATTCCGTTTGGTTAGGTCCGAGGCATTTAGCTAGGGGTCCTCCGAACATCCTGCGATAAAGTGAGTTGCGAATAAAGCAGTACGGTGCAGCTTTGCGATGAAGTGCTTGAGCTTCTTTCCTGTCTTCAGGTACGGTTCCATTCTGCAAAAAATTAAGAATTTCGTTTCTCCAGTCCCAGGTTAGGTTGTTGAAAGTTACTCATTCCTGTCCTAGTCTATTATTGAATGAAATAGTTGAACGACAATTGTATTGTCTTTGTTCGTTACTTCTGTGCCTGCTGCGAGGTTAGATAGTGCATCTGCTTCTGCATTTTCCTCATTACCTTCCATGTTTTGAATTGTCTCACAAGCTCTCGTGCTTTTTCCAGATACTGTTGCATTCTAGTCTCTTGGGCGAAGTAAGTCCCCTGTATCTGATTTACTACAAGTTGGGAGTCGCTGTTGATCACAATTTGCTCGATTGAGATCTCCCGTGCGAGTTCAAGTCCTGCAATAACAACTTCGTACTCTGCTTCATTGTTAGTGATAGGATAACACTTTATAGCTTGCCGTGTCTTTTCACCCATGGGTGATATCAAAACTATGCCTAAGCCGAAGCCTTTTATATTTGAAGAACCATAAGTTNTACTAAAGTCAGCAACAAAATCAGCTAGTATTTGAGACTTAATTGCAGTCCTAGGCTGATAGATTATTTCATGCTCACTTAATTCTATGGACCACTTGGCTAATCTTCCTGACAATTCATGTTTATGCATAATATTTCTTAAAGGATATGAAGTCATAATGGTGATTCGGTGGCATTGAAAATGGGGTCGTAACTTTCTAGATTCCATTATTAAAGCTAAGGCTAACTTTTCCAGATGTGGATATCTAGTCTCAGCATCTAGCAAAGTTTTACTTACATAATAGACAGGTGATTATTTACCTTTTTCTTCTCTTACCAATACTTCACTTACAGCAATTTCTGAGACAGCCAGGTAGATGTACAATCTTTCCCCTTCTTTTGGCTTTGAAAGCAGCGGTGGTTTCGATAGATAAATCTTCAGGTTCTTGAGGGCTCGTTGACATTCTTCAATCCATTCGAACTGATTCTGCTTTTTGAGAACTGAGAAGAATTTAAAACTTTTTTCGGAAGATTTAGAAATAAACCTACCCAAAGCTGCTATTCTCCCTGTCAGACTTTGAACTTCTTTTTTATTTGTTAAAATATTAGGTATTTCCTCTATAGCTTTAATTTGAGCGGTATTTACCTCTATTCCTCTGTTTGACACAAGGAAACCCAAAATTTACCTGATTGCACTCCAAAAGCGTATTTCTCTGGATTTAACTTCATATTATACATACGTAGAATAACAAAAGCAGTAGAGAGATGCTGGAAATAGTCTTGTGCTTGTGTTTATTTTACCAACATATCATCAATATATACTTCCATCGTCTTTCCAAGATGTTCTTGGAACATTTTAGTCACTAACCTTTGATAGGTGGCTCCAGCGTTTTAAGCCAAAAGGAATAACTTTATAACAGTAAGTCCCCCTGTTTGTAATGAAGGAAGTTTTTTCCTCATCTGAGGGATCCATTTTAATCTGATTATAACCAGAATATGCATCTAAGAAGCTTAATAATTCATGACCTGCTGTGGCATCAATCATTTGATCTATATGTGGCAATGGGAATGAATCTTTGGGGAATGCTTTATTCAAGTCAGTATAATCTATGCATACTCTCCACTTTTCATTATTTTTAGGTACTACCACAGTGTTTGCTAGCCAGTTAGGGTACGTTACCTCTTGTATCGAACCAATCTTCAAGAGTTTCTGTACCTCTTCGTCGATCACTTGGTTCTTGAATGGTCCTTGCTTTCTTTTCTTCTGCTTAACAGGTTTGAAGGATAGATCTTCATTTAGTTTATGAGTCATCACTTCTGACGAGATGCCTGTCATATCTGAGTGGGACCACGCAAAGCGGTCTACGTTAGCCTTTAAATAATCAATTAACTTACCTCTTCGAGCGNGAATGACGTCCGGTCTGGAATCTGTTTCTGTGTGGTATAGTATACCTTCCGTGGTAACTTGATTTTCCTTCTCGTAAGTATTTTCCTTCGAACCTGTTTCAGCAATAATACCTTCCGTACCTATTTGGGTAGTAATTTATTCCATGCTTTTTTGGGCTGTGTTACCTGCTTGGGAGATTCCCTTATCTCGTAATTCTTCCACCTATATTTTCTTGTTTTAGTGTACCACAGAGTTTATATTTCTTGCGGTCTGTTGATCTCCTTTGATTTTTTGAATCCCCCATTCAGAGGGAAATTTAATTACCTGATGCAACGTGGACGGTATCGCTTTCATGTCATGGATCCATGGCCTTCCAATGATCACATTATAATCCATGTCAGTATCGATGACTTGGAACCTGGCACTTTTGATCACCCCCTCAGCATAAGTGCTAAGCTCAATTTCTCCTTTTGTTATAACCGTAGAGTTATCAAACCCTGATATGGCTCGTGCTTTTGGGATTACTTGATTACCCAGTAGCATTTCTTCCACGACTCTTAGCAAAATTATATTGACCGAACTTCCTGGATCAATCAACACTATTTTTACGTTAGTGCCATGAATAAGTAAAGATATTACCAGAGAATCGTTGTGCGGAAGCATTAATCCGCTGATATCTGCATCATCGAAGGTTATATCGTCTTCTCCACGAGCCCGTTTCCCATGTGTAATTGTGAACTTTGTGGTTGTTTTTCAAATCACTCTGTTTACTTCTTCACCCCCGTGTATTACGTTAACGGTTCAATTTTTAAAAGGAGGATTTGGGGGCTCCTGCATGTTCCTCATATATGCCTGTTTACCTTATCACTAAACAACTTTATTAAATATCCCTGTTTTAACAAATTTTCTACTTCACCTTGTACAAAAATATACAATCTGCAGTTTTGTGCCCATGATCGTTGTGAAATTCACACCAGTGATCTGGGTTTTTTCTACTTGGATTTGACCGCATCTCTTTGGGCCACTTAACCTTGTCTCCCATGTTCCTCAATATTGAGACAAGTTCAGTAGTACTTACATTAAAGGTATGATCCCCAATTTGAGTACTACCTCTAGATCGTTCATCTCGATCTTTTCTGGATCTAGACGAGGATGAGACTATGTCTCTTCCTTGTGGTCTATATTCCGACCTAGTGTTTTAGAACCTGGGGCGAATATTGCGTATCAAGGGTCCTAAGTAAGGATCATACCTGTTTTTATCTGATCTTCTATCTGATTCAGGACGTCTGGATCTGGAATGATCTTCATCTCTCAAACGAGCAATGATATATTCTTCTATTCTGAGTTCAGTACTGTACCTGTTATATACATTGTTCCATGTTGTAGCGGGGAATTCTCTTAGATTCTCCTTAAGTCATCTCGTGGATTCTGAGCTTTTATCGTTAAACAGGTTTCTTGCAAATGCCATGGCTGCACAATTATCAGGCACCCTAGGTAACTACATCATTTCTCGTTGAAACCTGTCTACAAACTCACGGAGTAGTTTCGTGTCTCCTTGGTTTATTTTGAATATGTCTTCCATTCTCTTCTCAACTTTTTGTACACCAGAGTGTGCTTTTATAAACGAATCTGCAAGCTCAGCAAAAGAGTCAATAGAATTTTCAGGGAGAAGAGAATACCAGGTTAGGGCACCTTTGGTAAGTGTTTCCCCAAATCTTTTGACAAGGACTGATTCAATTTCTTGTTTCGTTAAGTCGTTGCCTTTTACCCCAGTAGTGAAAGCAGTCACATGGTCACGTGGGTCAGTTGTTCCATCATATTTGGGAACGTCAGGCATTTTAAACTTCTTGGGTATAGGCAAGGGTGTCGCACTTGGCTTCCAAGGTTGTTGAGAATATCTATCAACATCGATGCCTTTGATGATAGGTGGTACTCCAGGAATTTGTTCGATGCAATCGTTCTTCTCCTTCAACTGTTTCTGCATGGTTAGCAGTAAATTTTGTAATTCTGAGTTATTAGATATACCTGATCTCGTTTCGAGAGACTCATTAGGAGTATCTCCTCTTCCTGAGTTTGCCAACCCAGATTGAGGATTTTCCATGGTGATGGTGTTATTGGGGGGTGGCGTCGGCGGTGTAGGTAATGCTGTCGGTAATCCTCTCGCAAATTCTTGCAAAGCTTGGCTCACATACTCTACAATCATTTACTTTACACGATATTGTTCCACAGTTTGATCATTATCACCATTGTTGTTATTGGATCTTTCTGGGGATTTTTCCCTCGACCCACGTGGGGTTCCTGAAGGCGATGGAACTGGGGTTCCACTCCTTTGCTGGTTTTTGTCGTTGGGGTTTGACATAATTCAGAGGATATCACTTGAAAAGTAAACAAAGATTATCAGATTCCTGGTAACAGAACCAATTTGTTTAACCAAAGAATTAGACCCTTTGACTAAAGCTTATTTTTAAGATGAATACGGGTTACTGATAATCAAGGTAATGGAGAAAATGAATAATAGACAATATTGTAGAAATATAGAAAATCAAAGTTGATTGTATTCGAGAATCAGATGCCTTTATAAGCTTTATTCCCCTCCCTTATATATGAGATTCTTATAACGTACGACTCTTGCTATGGTTACTCATTAATGACTAATTATGACATTAATGAGGCATTACAAAGGATAACGGTAATTGGGGTTCGGTTAAATAACGTTCGAGTAATCAATTGTGGGTCCTTGAATCTGCCCGTAGCTTTGTCTAGATTCATTCTGACCGTGCCTCTCTCCCGTTTTGATCAAGTTGAGTTTCCCGTGACTGATAAGTTCGTGGGTTTACTAAATCATGCCTCTTTGTATCGTACCTCTTCAAAGAATCACATCCAGTTGTCGCGTTTTCCTGTGTCCACGTGACTAGCTGAGTTGTCAAAAGTTGGCTTACGTGTGAAACTCTTTTTTACCAATACATGTATACGGCACCCGCGTCGCATGTATGATTCGTGAGCGGGATAGACCTACTATTATGTCAACTGCATCGCATGTTATATTCATGAGCAGGGTAATAGATGCATCTATGGTTCGAGCCATTCAACTCGCGGCAGTGCACATTTATTTTCGCGACGCTTCGGCCGTACGCTTTCAGCCTATTATGTGCTATATAATTTACTGGGAATTTTATTTTTAATTGTATAAACTGTTTCAAGTGAAAAAGGGAATTTGGTACATTATAAGCTAGTGAAATTTGACATGCAAAGGTAATTACACTTAAACTTGATATTTTATGTCTTTGTGATTACTACGACTGTTATGCCTACCTAGTCCTTATTAAATTATGTTATTTGAACTTTGACCCTAGTAAGTATCACGTCTACCTCTCGTCACTACTTCTTCAAGATTAGGCGGGATACTCACTGGGTAAATATCTGTTTATGTACTCATGCTACGCTTCTGTACTTAATTGTACAGGCTCCGAGGCAGGTGCATCTGGGTATTCATCCAGAGCTCGTCCCTGACGTATATTTGTTGTGGACTTCTCGGTGAGCTACTTCCCTTGACGTTTTTCTCTGGAAACACCTTGGAGTTCCTCTTTACTTTTTCTATGTCTGTATTACTTTTCTTCAGACAGTAGGGTAAACTTGTACTTTCTTTTGGATACTCGTTTCTATTAGATGCTCGTAGACCTGTGACGCCAGTTCCTGACATGCCCACATAGTGGATATTCTATTCTTTTGGGTTGTAATTATTGGTGGTGATTACTATACTTATTACTCACTTTTGGTTGTCTAAGTCACTTGTTTACTCTGAAATTTGAATTCTAAAAGAAAACCTCTCAAGTATGGAAAATTGTTTTATAAATTAAAAAGGGATCAATAGTAAATTAAGATTGGCTTGCCTGACATCGGAGTTGGGCGCCATCGCAACCTAAATTGGGATTTGGTTTGTGACAACATGGTATCAGAGCTCTAGGTTCACGTAGGTATCACAAGTCACGGGCAAACCTAATAGAGTCTTGAGGATTGATACGGAGACGTCTGTATTTATCTTCGGGAGGCTATAGGGTGTTAGGAAACCTATATTTATTCATGTTCTATCGTGCAGTCGATGGTTTACTAAATCTCATTCTTCTATTCTCTCACAGATGGTGAGGACTCACGCGACTGACGTTCCAGACCCAGGAGATGTCGCTACCCCCGCCGTCTGGCAGAGGGCGGGGGAGGGCACTAGCCCGAGGTAGGGGACGAGGGCGTCCCAGAGCTGTTCCAGTAGAACAACCAGCTGATCCGGCAGAGGATCCTATCACAGAGAGCAGGGCGAGATGCCCCCAGCAGATCCTGTCCCATTAGACTTTATGACGGTGCCAGGCTTCCAGGAGTTCATGGGCCGTATGATGAGATTCATGGACACTATGACACATGTTGGTTTATTTCCAGCGGATCCTGCCATATCTCAGGTAGGGGTGGAACCCAGCCAGTAGCAGCAGCACCTGAGCTCAGACCAGCTGCGGACGGTGATCCGCAAAAGTTACTGAATAGATGGACCCGATTGCACCCTCCTATCTTCGGAGATGAGAAGGGAGAGGATGCCCAGGATTTAATTGATAGGTGCAGGGACAGACTGCACAACATGAGGATACTAGAGTCCCATGGAGTGGACTTCACTACTTTTCAATTTGAGGGCAAAGCCCGCAGATGGTGGTAGTCTTATATCCTTGGTAGACCGATAGGTTGCCCTTCTATCACTTGGGAGAATTTCACTAAGCTGCTCCTTGACAGGTATATTCCACCCTCTGAGAGGGAAGAGCTATGGTATCAGTTTGAGCAGTTGGAGTAGGGACAGATATCGGTGACAGACTACGAGGCCAGGTTTTCTGAGTTGTCTTGTCATGCCCTTATGATACTCCCTACTAATGCTGAGAGAGTGCGGAGATTTGTAGCTGGGCTGCACTCAGGTATTAGGGCCAACATGGCCCGAGAGGTGGAGATGGGGACTCCCTATCATCTTGTGGTCGAGATAGCTCCCCGGATTGAGGGTTACCATTCGAGAGGCAGAGAGCAGAGTCAGCAGGATAAGAGAGCTAGATTTTCAAGAGATTTCAGAGGTGCCCCAACCAGAGGTAGAGGTCAATTCGGTAGAGGCCAGCCTAGCAGACCTCCATATTAAGATCCTCCACCACCTCCCCGTGGTGCTCCAGTGAGTCCTTATTCAGGGCCATGCCAGAGAGTTCCTACCGTCCACCAGCCATTCAGGGTTCCTCAGGCGGGTATTCCGGTCATCAGGGGTCTTCTAGTCCTTACTTCAGTGCCATGCCGGAGGGTTCTCACCATCCCCTAGCTATCCAAAGTTCTTCTTCAGGGCAGTAGGACATGCCACCGGCGAGATGTTATGAGTATGGGGATCCAGGCCACATGAGGAGGACTTGTCCCAGGCTTCGGGACAAGTCCATTCAGCAGAGCTATCAGCCTACATTTTTAGCACCGGCGGTTCGTCCACCCAGAGGTGGAGGGCAGGCTGGTAGAGGTCGTCCCCGAGGTGGAGGCTAGGCAGGGGGATCTCTGCCACCCCCTATTCATTCCAACGGAGGCATCATATGCCATGATCACAGGTACTATTTCAGTATGTGGTAGAGATTCATCAGTGTTATTTGATCCAGGATCCACCTATTCATATGTGTTAGCCTTATTTGCTTGTTTCTTGGATGTTACTCGCGAGTCTTTGGGTACTCCTATTTATGTGTCCACCCTCGTGGGCGATTCTGTGGTAGTAGACCGGATTTATCGGTCCTGTGTGATTTTATTTCGTGGGTTCGAGACCAGAGCGGATCTCCTATCGCTCGACATGGTTGATTTCGAGATTATACTAGGCATGGATTAGATATATCCCTATCATGCCGTGCTATATTTCCATGCCAAGATAGTTACTTTAGCCATGCCCGAGTTGCCTAGGCTGTAGTGGAGAGGTTCCTCAGTTAGTGCAGCCAGTCGGGTTATTTCCTTCCTGAAGGCTCGACATATGGTAGATAAGGGTTGTTTGGCATATCTTACATATGTGCGGGACAACACCGCCGAGTCCCCGACGATCTATTCAGTGCCAGTGGTTCGAGAGTTTTCTGACGTATTTCCTTCAGACCTTCCAGGCATGCCTCCGGATTGTGATATTGATTTCTGCATTGATTTAGCTCCAGGTACCCAGCCTATATCTATTCCTCCGTACCGTATGGCTCCGAAAGAGTTGAAGGAGTTGAAGGAGCATCTTGACGATTTTTTGGGTAAGGGGTTCATCAGACCGAGTGTATCGTCATGGGGTGCTCCAGTTCTATTCGTGAAGAAGAAGGATGGGTCCATGCGGATGTGTATTGATTACCGCCAGTTGAACAAGGTCACCATTAAGGACAAGTATCCTTTTCCGCGCATCGATGATTTGTTACCAGTTGGAGGGTGCTCGGGTGTTTTCTAAGATTGATTTTAGATCGGGATATCATCAGTTGAGGATTCGGGCCTCAGATGTTCCGAATAATGCTTTTAGTACGAGATATGGCCATTATGAGTTCCTGGTAATGTCCTTTGGCTTGACTAATGCCCCAGCAATATTTATGGACTTTATGAACATGGTGTTCAACTCGTGCATTGATTCTTTTGTCATTGTCTTCATTGATGACATTCTGATTTACTTACGTAGCCTGGGAGAGCATGAGCAACATTTGAGAGTGGTGCTCCAGACTTAGCGAGAACAAAAGCTATATGCCAAGTTCTCCAAGTGTGAGTTTTGGTTGGATTCCGTGGCATTCTTGGGACATGTGGTATCTGGAGAGGTTATCGAGGTTGATCCTAAGAAGATTGAGGTAGTTCAGGGTTGGCCACGTCCTACTTCCGCTACAGAGATCAGGAGTTTCTTAGGTTTAGCAGGCTACTACCGACGATTTGTGGAGGGATTTTCATCCATTACAGTCCCGTTGACTAGATTGACTCAGAAGAATGCCCCGTTCTGATGGTCCAACGAGTGTGAGGCGAGATTTCATAAGCTCAAGACAGCATTGACCTCAGCACCAGTTCTGGTATTGCCTTCTGGTTCTGGGATGTATACAGTGTATTGCGACGCTTCGCGTGTTGGCTTAGGGTGTGTGTTGATGTAGGAAGGGAGAGTTATTTCTTATGCTTCGCGCCAGTTGAAGGTTCATGAGAAGAATTATCTTGTGCACGATTTGGAGTTGGCCGCGATAGTTCATGTCCTTAAGATTTGGAGGCATTACTTGTATGGGGTGTCCTGTGAGGTTTATACGGACCACCGCAGCTTGCAGCACTTGTTCAAGCAGAGGGATCTTAATTTGAGGCAGTGCAGGTGACTTGAGCTGCTGAAGGATTATGACATCACCGTTCTTTATCATCCGGGCAAGGCGAATGTGGTAGCAGATGCTTTGAGCAGGAAGGCGAAGAGTATGGGTAGCTTGGCTTATATTGCAGCAGAGGAGAGACCTCTAGCCTTAGACATTCAGTCCTTAGCTAATCTCCTGGTGAGATTAGACCTTTCAGAGCCTCACCGAGTTTTAGCACATGTGGTTGCCTAGTCTTCGTTATTGGGATAGATTAAGGCTCGATAGTTTGATGATCCGTACTTGGCAGAGCTACGGGAGACAGCGGTTCAGGGTAGTGCCAAGGAGGTTACGATTGGAGAGGATGGTGTTCTGAGACTTCAGGGTCGTTTATGTGTTCCTAATGTCGATGGCCTAAGAGAGAGGATTCTATAGGAGGCACACAGTTCACGGTACTCTATTCATCCTGGTGCTACGAAGATGTATCGTGATTTGAAGGAGCATTTCCGGTGGAGGCGGAAGAAGAAGGACATTGTGGAGTATGTGACTAGGTGTCTTAATTGCCAGCAGGTTAAGTATGAGCACCAGAGGCGACGAGACCTACTTCAGCGGATGCCCATTCCTGAGTGAAATTGGAAGCGCATCACTATGGACTTCGTGGTTGGGTTACCTCGGACTTTGCGGAAGGTTGACTCGGTTTGGGTCATTGTGGATAGGTTGAACAAATCGGCGCATTTCATTCCAGTGGCTACTACTTATACTTCAGAGAGGTTGGCCCAGATCTACATTCGGGAGATAGTCCGGTTGCATGGTTTGCCGGTGTCCATTATATCAGATCGAGGTCCTCAGTTCACCTCGCATTTCTGGAGAGCATTGCATAGTGAGATGGGCACCCAGATAGATCTCAGCACAGCATTTCACCCTCATACTGATGGTCAGTCGAAGCGTACAATTCAGATATTGGAGGACATGGTCTGGGCATGTGTGATTGACTTCGGAGGTCAGTGGGACCAGTTTTTTCCTTTGGCGGAGTTTACTTACAATAATAGTTACCAGTCCAGCATCGAGATGGCTCCATTTGAGGCTTTGTATGGTCGACGATGTTGTTCTCCTATCAGGTGGTTTGATCCTAGTGAGGCTAAGTTATATGGCACCGACATGGTGAGAGATGCTTTAGAGAAAGTGAAGTTGATTCAGGAGAGGCTCCGCACAACACAGTCCAGACAGAAGAGTTACTCGAATCAGAAGGCGCGTGATGTATCATTTATGGAGGGAGATAAGGTTCTGTTGAAAGCCTCACAGATGAAGGGTATTTTGAGGTTCGGGAAAAAGGGAAAGATGAGCTCGAGGTTTATAGGTACCTTCGAGGTGTTGAGGCAAGTTGGGGAGGTTGCTTATGAGCTAGCTTTACCTTCCAGTTTGTCAGGAGTTCATCCGGTCTTTCATGTATCCATGCTCCGGAGGTACCATGCCGACTTCTCTCACGTGGTTGATTTCATCACTATTCAGTTGGATGAGAGGTTGGGCTACGAGGAGGAGTCAGTTTTCATTATTGACAGGCAAGATCACCAGTTGAGGTCCAAGAGAGTTTCTGTTGTAAAGGTCCAGTGGAGGGGCCAACCAGCCAAAGAGGCGACCTGGGAGTCCGAGGAGGACATACGGAGCAGATATCCACAGTTATTCAGCACTTCAGGTATAATTCTAGACCCTTTCGAGGACTAACGTTTGTTTAAGAGGAGGAGAATGTAACGACCCGACCGGTCATTTTGTGTATCAAGACCCCGTTCCCATAAATGAAACTTCCCACAACGGCTTATTATGATTGATGACTTGCGGGGACGGGTGATTCGGGATTCGGAAGCGTTTAGAGTGATATAGAAACACTTGGTTCCTTAAGGTTGGCCTTTAAGGCTAAGTTTGACTTCGGTCAACATTTTGAGTAAACGACCTCAGAATCGAGTTTCGACGGTTCAGGTAGCTTCGTATGATGATTTCGGATTTGGTCGTGTGTCCAGAATGGGTTTTGGATGACCCGGGAGCATTTCGGCGCCAAATAGTGGAATATGATTCCTTAAGTTTAAGAATTGAGGTTTGGAACGTTTTTTGTGTTATCGAGGTCCGAACGGAATTCCGATACCGGGAATAGTTCTGTTATGTCATTTATGACTTGCTTGAAAAATTTGGTGTCATTCCGAGTAGTATAGGTCGGTTCGGCGCATTGAAAGCGAATTCTAGAACTTTAAGTTCAAAGTTTGATTCAATTTGGTTTTGGGGTCGAATTCTTAGTTTCGTTGTTGTTTTTCATGTTCCGAAAATTCGAACGAGTCTGTATCATGAATACAGACTTGCCAGTGCCTTTGGACGGGGTCCCGAGGGGCTCGGATGAGTTTCGGACCCCTCGGAGTTAAATTCAAAACACCAGATTTTCACTGACTGGTTTCCTTCAGTGCGATCGCGGGTGCATTAATGCGATCGCATAGAAGGAGTTGGTAGGGTGTGGGGAAATGCCCTGTGCGATTGCATGGGCCTGTCTGCGTACGCACATGGGTGATCTGTGGCCTGGCCTAGTTTTGTTCTCCGTGTTCGCACCCCCTCCCCCGCAATCGCACAGGCCTGGCCCAGTTGACTTCCGCGATAGCACTGCCCCTGCTGCGATGGCGCACAAGGGGAAGCTGGGCAGTGTTAGTTTTAAACGGGACTTAGTCCCATTTTAGCCATTTTTCTTCACTTGGGGCGATTTTTGGGAGCTTTCAAAGAGGAGATTTCACCTAGCAACTGAGAGGTAAGTGATTTCTACTCTAATATTAGTTTAATACATGAAATCCTAGGTAGATTAACCTCCTAATTAGTGAAAATCAAGGTTTAGAGTAAAAACCTAGGGCTTATGAAATTTCGGGAATTTCCCACTAAAGTAGCTATAAAATAATACAAAAATTATATATTAATGATCCTTAGGGTATGGGTAAGTGTTCCCTTCAAGAATTTCCGGAATACGAGCATGTGGGCCCGGGGTGTATTTTTGGGATTTTTCGAAGTATGTTGAAATAACTACTTAATTAGGTAAATTTCATACTTTTGAGCATAGATTAATTCATGTATACAATGTTTGACTAGTTTCAAGTCCTTGAGAGACGAGTATGGAGGTTCGGGCGCGTTCTTGACCCGGAAAGTCGGTTATACACGAGGTGAGTCTCCTTTATAACCTTGTAAGAGGGAATTGTCCCGATAGGTGATTATAAATAATTTCATGTCCTTCCATTATGCGGGGGCTACGCACGCAAGAAGTGACGAGAGTCCGTGCGTAGCTACTATTATGTTATGTTGGGTAGTTCTAGGACTCACAAGCATGCTTTTATGTGCCTTACATGTGTCCCTAAATGTATTTGAGTTGCATAGTATCCTTGAATTGGTATGAGAGTATTAGGAAGTTATGTTCAAAAATCATATTGCTTAAGTTCTTGCTTTTACATACAATCTCTGTTAAATCCCTAAATATTGAAAAATTATGTGTATGTATACGGCACCCGCATCGCATGTCTGATTCGTGAGCGGGATATCCCTACTATTATGGAAACCGCGTCTCATGTTTAATTCGTGAGCAAGGTAATAGATGCATATATGGTTCGAGCTGTTCGACCCTCGGCAGTGCACATTTATTTTCGCGACGCTTCGGCCGTACGCTTTCAGCCTATTATGTGCTATATAGTTTACTGGGAGTTTTGTTGTAATTGTATAAAGTGTTTCATGTGAAAAAGGGAATTTGATACATTATATTATAGTGAAATTTGACATGCATTACACTTAAACTTGATATTTTATGTCTTTGTGATTACTACGATTGTTATGCCTGCCTTGTCCTTATTAAATTATGTTATTTGAACTTTGACCCTAGTAAGTATCACGTCTACCTCTCGTCACTAATTCTTTGAGATTAGGCGGGATACTCGCTGGGTACATATTTATTTATGTACTCATGCTACGCTTCTGTACTTAATTGTACAGGCTCTGAGGCATGTGCATCTGGGTATTCATCCGGAGCTCGTCCCTGACGTATATTTTGCGTGGACTTCTCGGTGAGCTGCTTCCCTTTACGTTTTTCTCTGGCAGCACCTTGGAGTTCCTCTTTACATTTGCTATGTCTGTATTACTTTTCTTCAGACAGTAGGACAAACTTGTACTTTATTTTGGATACTTGTTTCTATTAGATGCCCGTAGACCTGTGACGCAAGTTCCTGGCATGCCCACGTAGTGGATATTCTATTCTTTTGGGTTGTAATTATTGGTTGTGATTACTATACTTATTACTCATTTTTGGTTGTCTAATTCACTTGTTTACTCTGAAATTTGAAATCTAAAGAAAACCTCTCAATTATGGGAAATTGTTTTATAAATTAAAAAAGGATCACTAGTAAATTAATTGGCTTGCCTGACATCGGAGTTGGGCGCCATCGCGACCTAAATTGGGATTTGGGTCGTGACACATAGCTAAAGCATGTTTATGACCGAGTAGACTTAGGACTTTATCATGTAATATTTGAATTATTTGAACTCATTCTGCTGGCTTTATTATTGAATTTATAAATTATAAATTTGAGTTATATATATATATATATATATATATATATATATATATATATTAAGTTGAGCCTTATCACTTTGAGTTGTGGGAAAAATTATTGAGAACGTTAAAGGTTATATTCACTTTGTGCCCATGTACCTGTATTGTAAGCACGTGACTCGTAATTCGATAAGTTCCTTCATTTCTTGTGGATAAGCTAAACGCCTTGGAAATATAATAGATGCATCTATGGTTCGGGCTGGTCGACCCTCGATAGTGTACACATTATTCTGTATCGTGACGTACAACCTCGGCATAATTGTGTGTTATATCACTAGTAGTCCGAATATTCAAGAGATTTTCCTTCCACTGAAGCCTGACATTTTATATGGTATTACTTATCCATTTAATATTGGCACTTGATATTTTTCAAGTTGTTGAAATCTATGAAATTGAGAAATTTATATCGTTAAAGAAATTTTTAAAGATTATGTTAGTTACAGTTTTTACCTCAATGCTACTGTTGTGCTTCATATATTTTTACGACATATCATACTGATTTACTGAACTACTAGTAAGTGTCAATGTCAACCCCTCATCACTACTTCTCTGGGTTATGCTAGATACTTACTGGATAAGTTGATTTACGTACTCATGTTGCAATTCTGCTCTAAATGTGCAGGATCTGACAAATCAATTTAGTGGTCATCTTGGCGCATCTACAGAGGAGACTTTATGGTGAGCTGAATTCCAGGTTACGCATTGTAGCCAATAGAGTCTTCATCTTACTATTTACTTTATCCTGTCATATTTACATTCCAGACAGATGTTGTATTATTATTGTACTCGTTAGTAAATGCTCATGCACTTGTGACACCGGGTTTTGGGATGTTTTGGAAGTTATTTGTGGTTTTGCGTAGCATTTACACATTTTTATTATCTATTCTATTGAAATTGTAAGTTTCCATATTTTTAATGCGTTGATACCTTTATATAATAAAATTTAGGATTTTGATAATAATAAAATGCATAGTTAAGTTGGTAGTTCACTGTATGCTTGCCTAATAGCGACATTGGGAGCTATCACGACCTATAATGGATTTTGGGGCATGACAGCTATATAACCAAAGAAATGGATTCTTTTCCCAAAGCTATTTTAAGAAGAACACGGGTTTTTGATAACCAAAAAATAATATTATAATTGTAGGAAAACTTGTAAATAGAAGAAAGTAAGATGCACAAAAAGTAAGTATATTGCAATAGTAGTTCGAATGTTTTTTTCTCCCTTTACAAGTTATATTTTTCTCCTTTATATAGGGAATTTCCTAACATAACGTCTACCTTTTTTGGTGATTGAGAATTAATGACTAATAATGACCTCATCTTGCATACAAATTTTAGGGGTCCCAAGTCCTGCATCCACCAAGAACATTGTTTTTTAACCAGCGCCCTCTTTTGGGTATGCAGGTACTAAGAGATCTTGCCCTTGCCAATTCCTTTTCTATCCCTATATTAGAATTAGCCCGACTTGCCATTAGAGTGTTCTTTCAGATCTAATGTAACGTTACAATGAATCAGCCAAAATTGTTGAGTGAATGTTGTGTAACGTATGGATCTCTAATTTGAAGATCTCTGAATCTGCCCTTTATTCTGTCCAAATACACTTTTGACCGTGTCTCTTCATCTTCTCAATCAGGTTGAGACTTCCGTAGCTAATTAACTCATGGGTGTGATTTGTTGTGCCTCTTTGCCTCGTACCTCTTCTTAGAGTCCCGTCTAGTTGTCGTGTCTTCATTGCTCCACGTAGACTACTGAGTCATCAAGATTTATTACACGTGTGAAGCTTTTTTTTTTACCAATACAGATAGTCCCCCCACTTACCATATATTTATCAATTAATATTTGGTAAGTGGATACTCATTTATGGCGGGAATATTTTGCTGTCGCTTTACTCGAATCATTGTATCTTTTCCTGTACATAAGCGTCGCTTGTCACTTCCATTTAATGCTTATGCCACATGGCATTCTTGGGTTGGTTCTGCAATTATTCAGTGCCTTTTAGGGCTTTCTTGCGGCTGCATCAGTGACGAAGTGACATCTTCAATTATGGTTTTCACATCATTGATTCTTTTTTTTCCATTTTTTTACGGTTGTCCTCGAGTATAAATACCCCCTTTTTCTTTTCTTTCACGAAAAGCTTCTAACTTTCAAACTTTATTTGTAAAGAAATTTTTTCTTTGCCTTTGTAGATATGTCTTCTTCAAACCAATCTAAGGGAGTCATAAACGTTGATGAGTTGACACCCTCTTCCGCTCCGACTCGGAGTCGGAGGGGTGGTAGACTGAGGAGTTTAGGCTCTACTCCTTCGAGAGGCTCTTCTTCTTCTCAGATTGTTTCCCCTCCTTCTGCTAGGTCTTTAGTCTCCCCAAGAGCTAAGGTTTCCAGGTCTCTGTCCAGGGGTAGATAACATCACGAACCCCTACGCGAACCACGAGTTGATGAAATCATTCCTGCTGAGTTTACCTTCACTATGGATAGTCAGGTTCTTGTAGACCTGTCGTTATCCCTTGATAGGGTTGATAGGTATCCCACTCTTATTACCATAGGTTTGATTCCCCTTGTATGCAGGGAATGTTCTTGGGATTCTGATTTTCCCATTGTTATTCCAAATAGTAATCAAAGAATAACGACTTACAAGACGAGGCATTCTTTTGTTTACACTTACCCGTTTACTCTAGGGTTTAGACTTCCTATTGATCCAGTCATCGTCGAATTCTGTCATTTCTTCAACATTTACTTAGGACAAGTTGGTCCTCTTGTGTTGGCGGGTTGTCGCGTGTCTTAGATGTTTAGCTTCTTTATCCTCGGTTCCTTTTTCCTTCAATCACCTCATTCATCTTTATTCTCCTACCTTATTTCGTCAAGGGGTTTTCACTCTGGCTGCTAGGATCAAAAGAGTGTTGGTAACCCCTGATGACGATAAGGATAGAGGTTGCTATCTTCGGTACGTTGTTGTGCGCGCTCCTGGTTTAGTGGGCGAGGAAACTATTCCCTTCCCTGAGAAGTGGAATCGCGCACGTGAGTACATTTTAGCTCACATCTGTTATTTTTCTTCTCTTTTCTTTAAATGCTTTATTAACACCGTAGCTATTTTCTTCCTCTTTAGCAATCATGGGTATTGTTGAGAATGTCTCTGGTATTCATGATTGGGTAGAAAAGTTGTTGTCGGCTGCTCCATTGGAGGAAAGATCTTGGAAGTACTTCTCCGTGAAGTACGGTTGGAAAGTGAAGACTCATGGTAAGTGAAACTTTTGTTTTCGCTTTCTTTTCCTTACTCGAGCTTCTTATTCTTCGTTTATTCAACCTTTTTCCTTTTGACAGGGTTTTCCGCTCGGGGGATGTCTGCTGCATCCATTCCGAAGATGTCTTTGGCTCAGGCCCAAAAGATTATTACTGGTTCCTCTTCTTCCAAGAGGAAAGTTAGTGGGTCTAATACCTTAGAAGAAGAAGAAGAAGAAGAAGAAGAAGAAGAAGAATAAGAAGAAGAAGAAGAAGAAGAAGCAGAGGAGGGCATTCTGGTGCACATGTCACGTAGAAGAAGAGTGGTCTCAGACGATGAGTCTACACCCTTGGCAGTGTCTTCCGTACCTGTTGTCAGACCTTCTACCCTGGGGATTCTTCTTCTTCTCTTGCTCATGATTTTGTGGATCATCTATTCCACAAAGGTTTTGGCCCTGCTGTTAATAAGGCGCCTCTGGCTGTTTCTGCTCCCTCCTTTAGAGAAATCTCTTCATCCGTTCCAGCTATTTCCACTGCTCATTTGGCCATTTCTACTCTCGCTGCTACCTGGCCTGTGTCTTTCTCAGCTCCTCAAGTTTCCGTGCCTGAGACTTCTTTAGCTCCACAAATTTCATTGCCCGTGGCTCCATCATCTCAGCCTGCTTCCGTGCCTCATGTTAGAGAAGTAGGGTCTTCCAGCAGGGAGATGAGGCAAGTGCTAATTGAGGTTCCGGCTGATGGGAGACTTTTTAAGAAATCCGGCCAACCCGAAGTGTGGTTGAAGCCTTTGATTGTCCCAATAGAGAGGACCAAGCTAGATAGTCACAGTTCTCTTCCTTGAAGGTAATGTTCATTATTTTGTATCTCATTCTTATGCATGTAATTACCATATCTAATTGATTTTGTTTTTGTAGATCAATCTCATAGGCACATAACTCATGAAGAGGATTTCTAACATGGAGCAAGAGCTAAAGGAGTGGCATGCTGAAGTAGGGAATTGGAAGGGGCAATATGAAAGCTTGAGGCTCGACATGGAAGCCTTAGAAGAAGAAAAGAATACCTTGGAGCGGCAGATGAGAGTTGTGGATGCGGAGTTGGCAGTGGAGAAGGCTTCTTCTAACCAAGAGGAAAAAGACAAGAGCATTCTTGAGTCTTCGTTTGTTGAGCAATTATCCTGTGCCTCGGAAGAAGTTAGGAGCTTGAAAGACTAGCTAGAGCAGAAGGAGGAATACTCAGGCGAGCTTGTGTAGTCACTTACCCGTACTCAGGAGGATCTTCACATTGCTTTAGACAAAACCCAATCTTTGGAGGATTCAATTGTACCTTTGAGGGCTGCCCATGAAGCTGCTGAAGTTGAGAAGGATGGGTTAGGAGCTGAGCTTCAGATATGGGAGAGAGATTATGAAAGTCTCTATGAGGAGGCAGTTGTCGATGTTAGTTGGGCGTACATGATTCTCGCCTCGATACATTGACAGAAATGAGTCGGGGAGATTTCGACCTTAACGCTGAAATTGTTAAGATCAAGGAAGCCATGGAAAAGGCTCAACAAGGTTTGGATCTTTCCCCACTTGAAGGTGAGACTCATGCTGTCCGAGCCTCTTTGTCCCAAGCTGCTCTTACTCTTTCTGCTGATGAAGAAGTCAATCCCCCTCCTCAAGAAGATTAAAATGTTGATTCACCCCTTTTTTTCTTTAATCTTTGTCTCAATTGGTGGTTACCCCCAGCCCCATCGAGGGTAAATTTGGATCTCTCTAAAGTCCTCAAATGACAACTTAGGGGAACCTCAATGTATATAAAAAATCTATACGGCTAAGTATAAGTTAATATTTAGTTTTTACTTAGTCGTTTTAATATATTACTGCAAGTATGACTTTTGTTTTCTAGTTGAGTTTCTGTTCTACTCTTTAAGTCTTTTGCATGCTTTATTTTTCGAGGATAGTTTTATCTCTGAGTTTTGCATATAGAATGCTTTAGATTACTCGCACCTTTTCGTAATAGGCAAGGTGTCATATAAAATGTGTGCCTTTTTGTAGTAGGCATAATTTGTGAAAGAGGGCCCTTTCTGATCGACACTTAATGAAGTAGACGTCTCAACTTCATAAATGTGTAATAATGCAATAGAGTGATAGGAATTTTTCACGTGTTTAAGAATGTTTTTGAGGAAAGTTTTTTTCTTGTTTGGACTTTCACAATATTTTACATGTGTTTGATTATCGTCTAAAACTCATGTTGCAACTGTTTTCTTTTAACAGATTTGATATACACTTTTATTTCGTAATTATTTTCTGTATGTAACAGTTTTTTCGAGTTAATACAAGAGGACAACTATTTTTCGTTCGTAACAGTTTTTATTCAAATTGGGCTTTTCACCCATAACTGTTTTTGTTGACAACAGTTCTCAATAAGAACGAGGGAAATGCTCTTACATCCGTAAGTGTTCTACAATTTTTTGAACAAGTACAAGGATTTTTATCTTTCATCTGTAACTATTTTATTTGATAACAACTTTCTATATGAGTACAAATATTTCGTAACTGTTTTTAGTTACAACAGTTTTGAATGAGTACAATGATGATGATATTTTATCCATAACTATTTCTGATAAGTACAAAGATGTGCATTTCTTCCTCGTAACTAACATTTTTCCTTTTAACCTAAACATGTTCGAAGGTTTTCTGGATTAGGCTTTGTGTTCGAGTCTTTGGCCCTTTCGATTTTGCTCGTATCACTTGTCTTATTGGGTAGATGGATCTTCAGGCTCGAGCTTTGACTTTTTGATAGTATTTTTTTTCTTCGTCTTTGACTTCCATACTGTGTAGTCCCCCAAGTGTTTGAGCTTTGAAGAATGAAATCTAGAGCACTTGACTATTCCTTCCTTGTGGTCCTTTTCCTGAAAAGGAAAAACATACGGGACTCGAAGGTATATAATTTTTAGATGATGACTGCTTAACCCTTTAAAACGTCCATCAGAAAGTGTAAACCTAGACCGGGAAGTTAGTTATTTCCTCGCGTCTTTGCACGTCTAATATCATCATCTGGTGATGGGTTAGCTTTATGCCTATCATCTAAAAAGGTTAGAAAATTTTCAAATGTTCAAAATAAAATTGAACGTGTGATGCCTGACTGGGGGGTACTTCTTTTCCTTAAAAGTAGTACTTCTTCAAGTGAATGGCATTCCAACTTGTTGGTAGGATTCTGCCGTCCATAGCTTCCAACTCGTAGGCGCCCTTCCCAGCTATGCCTCGGATTTTGTAGGGTCCTTCCCAATTTGGATTTAGCTTTCCTGCGCCTGCTTCTTTTGTTGATTGAAAGACTTTTTTGAGGACGAATTCCCCAATCTTGAAGTACCTGAGATGAGCTTTACGGTTGTAATAACGCTCTATGATTTGTTTTTGAACTGCCATCTGTATCAATGTTGCTTCTCTCCGTGGTTGGAGCAGTTCCAGATTGGTCCTCAATTAATCGTCGTTTGCTTCCTCCGTGGTTGTTGTAAGCCTTAATCTTGGTTTGCCAATCTCTACATGTATTAAGGCTTCTGAGCCATAGACAAGCGCGAATGGAGTTTCTCCCGTGGTTGTTTTTTATGTTGTCCTGTATGCCCATAGTACCGCTGGTAGCTCATCATGCCAGTTTCCTTTGGCTCTATCTAGCCGCTTCTTTAGATTGTTGATGATGACTTTATTCTTTGAATCAGCCTGACCGTTAGCCACGGGATGGTATGGCGTTGAAGTGATCCGTTTAATTTTCCATCTTTCGAAGAATTTTATGATTTGGGAGCCTATGAATAATGGGCAATTATCACACACGATCTCCTTCGGTATCCCAAAGCATCATATTACGTTTCTCCATAAGAAACTTTTAACTTCCTTTTCTCTCACTTGTTTGAACGCTTCTTCCTCTACCCATTTTATAAAATAGTCAGTTAGTACGAGCAAAAACCGTACCTGTCCTTTAGCTGTGGGAAGAGGTCCCACTATGTCCATCCCTATTTCATGAAGGGCCATGGGGATATTATGGGATGTAATAATTCTGCCGGTCGATGCATGTTATTGGCAAACCTTTGGCACCTGTCGCATTTGGATACGAAGAACTCGGCTCTTCTTCCATATTAGGACAATAATATCCAGCTCTGATTAAGGTTTTCACTAAAGATCTCGCCCATGAGTGATTTCCACAGTGTCCTTCGTGGACTTCTTTCATCACAAACTCCGTTTGACTAGGTCCGAGGCATTTTGCTAGGGGCCCTCCGAAAATTTTGCGATATAACGAGTTGGGAATGAGGCAGTACCGTGCAGCTTTGCAGCGAATTGCTTGAGATGTTTTCTTGTCTTCAGGTACGGTGCCATTCTGTAAAAAAATTAGGATTTCGTTTCTCCAATCCCAGGTTAAACTGTTGAAAGTTACCTCATTTTTGTCCTGGTCGATCACTGAATGGAATAGATGAACAACAATTGCATTGTCCTTGTTTGTTACTTCCGTGACTGCTGTGAGGTTAGCTAATGCATCTGCTTCAGCATTTTCCTCTTTAGGTATTTGTAATACCTTCCATGTTTTGAATTATCTCACGAGCTCTCGTGCCTTTTCCAAATATTGTAGCATCCGAGTCTCTCGAGCGATGTAAGTTCCCCTGGATCTGATTTACTATCAGTTGGGAATCGCTTTTGATCACGATTTGCTCGATTGAAAGCTCTCGTGCAAGTTCTAATCCTGCAATAACAGCTTCGTACTCTGCCTCATTGGTAGTTATAGGATAACATTTGATAGCCTGCCGTGTCTTTTCACCAGTGGGTGATATTAAGACTATGCCTAAACCGGCACCTTTTATATTGGAAGAACCATCGGTAAATAGGGTCCATAGACCCGGATTAACACCATTGAAGAGTTGTAACTATTTTTCCACTTCAGGGACAATGTTATTACTAAAATCAGCGACAAAATCAGCTAAGATTTGAGACTTGATTGCAGTCCTAGGTCGATATATTATTTCATGCTCACTTAATTCTATGGCCCACTTGGCTAATCTCCTGATAGTTCTTGTTTATGCAGTATGTTTCTTAATGGATACGAGGTCACAACTGTGATTAAATGACATTGAAAGTATGGCCTTAATTTTCTAGATGCCATGATTAGAGCTAAGGCTAACTTTTCTAGATGTGGATATCTAGTTTCAGCATCAAGTAATGTCTTGCGTACTTAAAAATAGGAGATTGTTTAGCTTTATTCTCCCTTACCAATACTGCACTTACAGCAATTTCCGAGACAGCAAGGTAGACGTATAGCCGTTCCCCCTCCTTCGGCTTTGACAGCAACGGAGGTTTTGATAGGTAAGCCTTTAGGTCTTTGAGAGCATGTTGACATTCTTTAGTCCATTCGAACCGGTTTTGCTTTTTGAGAACTGCAAAGAATTTGAAACTTTTCTCGGAAGATTTGGAAATAAATCTTCCTAATGCTGAAATTCTTCCCGTTAGTCTTTGAACTTATTTTTTATTTATAAGTACATCAGGTATTTCTTCTATAGCTTTAATTTGATAAGGATATACCTCTATTCCCCTGTTTGATACAAGGAAACCCAAGAATTTACCTGATTCCACGCCAAAAGCGCATTTTTCTGGATTAGGCTTCATATTATACCTGCGTAAAATGTCAAAGGTAATAGAGAGGTGCTGGAAGTGGTTTTCCGCCCGTGTTGATTTTACCAGCATGTCATCAATGTAAACTTCCATTGTTTTTCCTAGATGTTCCTGGAACATCTTGGTCACTAGCCTTTGATATTTGGCTCCGGCGGTTTTTAAGCCAAAAGGCATGACTTTATAACAATAAGTGCCCCTGCTTGTAATAAAGGAGGTTTTTTCCTCATCTAAAGGATCCATTTTAATCTGGTTATAAACAGAATACGCATCTAGAAAGCTTAACAATTCATGACCTGCGGTGGCATCAATCATTTGATCTATATGTGGTAATGGGAATGAATCTTTGGGGCATGCTTTATTTAAGTTAGTATAATCTACGCATACTCTCCATTTTCCATTATTTTTAGGTACTACCACAGTGTTAGCTAGCCAGTTAGGGTACGTTACCTCTCGTATTGAACCAATCTTTAAGAGTTTTCGTACCCCTTAGTCAATCACTTGATTCTTGAATGGTCCTTGCTTTCTTTTCTTCTGTTTAACAGGTACGAAGGATGGATCTTCATTTAGTTTATGAGTCATCACCTCTAGTAGGATACCTGTCATATTTGAGTGGGACCACGCAAAGCAGTCTGCGTTAGCCTTTAAATAATCAATTAACTTACCTCTTCGACCGGGACTCAACCTCGTGCCTATGTACACTTTCTGTTCATGCTTTCGTTTAGAAAATGGAACAACTCGAGCTCTTCCTTAAATGTTTTGATGTGCTCGTTTTCCTCCGGTTCATGAATGACGATCGGTCTGGAATCTACATCCGTGTGGTCCAATGCCTCTTTCGTGGTGACTTGATTCACTTTCCCGTAAGTATTTTCTTTCGTACCTGTTTCAGCAGTAATACCTTCCGTCCCTATTTGGGTAGTAATTTCTTCCATGCATGTTTGGGCGGTGTCACCTGCTTGGGAGACTTCCTTATCCCTTGATTTTTTCACCTCTACTTTTTTGTTGTAGTGTACCACGGAATTTGTATTTTTCGCGGTTTGATGATCGCCTCTAATTTGCTGAATCCCCCATTCAGAGGGGAATTTAATTACCCGATGCAAGGTGGAGGGTATTGCTTTCATGTCGTGGATCCATGGCCTTCCCACGATTATGTTATAAGCCATATCAGTATTGATAACTTGGAACCTGGTACTTTTGATCACTCCCTCAGCATAAGTGTTAAGTTTAATTTCTCCTCTTGTTATAACCGTAGAGTTATCAAACCTTGATATGGCTCGTGCCCTTGGGATTACTTGATTCCCCAATAGCATTTCTTCCACGACTCTTAGCAAAATGATATTGACTGAACTACCCGGATCAATCAACACTCTTTTTACGTTAGTGTCATGAATAAGTAAAGATATTACCAGAGCATCGTTGTGAGGAAGCATTAATGCGCCGATATCTGCATCATCGAAGGTTATTGATGTGTGGCTAGAATTCATAGTTTTAAGCATTATATACCTTACATTTTATGTGCTTTTGTGATAAAAATACACGTTATATGTGCATAATGGAGTCTATTTCATGTGTAGGTGAATTGGAGATGGAAATCGAGCTAAATGGGTGCATAAACTTCAAAAATACGCTCAAGAGTTGAAAAGGAGTGACCCGGTCCATACCCAGACGTCTGGCCACTAAAGTCAGGCATGCCCAGGCGTTAAGGGGGCGTTTGGACCTTAAGGCCACGGTGACCCTGACGTTAGCCAGGTGTTTGTCCCCTAATGCCAGGCCTGCCCAGGCGTTAAGGGGGCATTTGGGGCTTAACGCCTGGGTGCCTGGTCCAGTCAATTCCGAGTTTTGAAGGTTTTAAGTGTTTCCCAGTTTGAATAGAAGTCTCCTACACGTTTAGGGTTTGTCCCAAACTTATAAATAGACCCAAAAACACAACTTTGAGGGGATTTTTTCAGGAGATTCACGTGGGATATTCACGAAGATATTCACGAGGGGGATTGACGTGGAGGAACACACACCACGCTTGAAGGAGGCTTCTATCTAGTTTTTCTTCTCTTCTCTTCCTATAATTTCATAGTTTATTAGTTCTAGAGTTTTGGATGCTACATGAACGTTTTAGTTTGAATCTTGAATTGTTCTTATTATTTTATCATATTGGCTTATTTATTCAATCTTGCGCTTAATTATTTGATTTCTTGATAACCAATTGAATACTATCTATGAATCTAGGTTTGAACTCGGGAGAGGGAATTCTAGATTGCATATAAGATTGGGTAGAGCAAGATCTTAACCCTTCAGGGGAGAGGATTTGCGGTTAGGATAGGAATATAC
>ML368711.1:0-23392 GCA_005239525.1 Nicotiana knightiana | reverse complement strand
GCTAACCCATAGCTCTAGAATATCGGATCTCATTGAATTCGTATCTAAAATCTCGCCAATTATTTTGTTAATTTCATAGTTTACTATTCTAGATTAATTTTAGTTAAATATTCATACTTTAGTGTTCGCTTGAATAGATTAATTGTTTGGGTTTAATTTAGTTGATAGTTAATCAAAAGTCTCTGTGGATACGATATCTGGACTTATAATCATATATTACTTGTCGACCACGTATACTTGCGTGTGTGTTGGGGACCAACAAGTTTTTGGCGCCGTTGCCGGGGACTTAGAAATTAACTATTCTACTAGATTAAATTTTTACTTTTGTCTATTTAAGTTTTTAATTTTTTTTATTTTTTATTTGTGTCTTAATTTAATATTTTATTATCTTTCTTGACATGGCATCTTGGAATGGTTATTGGTCGAATAGTGGTTATTCTTATTACGACGATCCTTGTCCATATTGTGGAGGAACACACATGTGGCAGTATTGTCCATCTCAATCTAATGTGTGTAATTTTTGTAATGTGTGTGGTTGTCAAGGTGGCCATTGGGATGATTGTCCTACTTCTTTTTATCCTTCTCAGAGCTTTTATTGTAATGTTTCTAATAATGTTAATGAGTTTGATAGGAGAAAGGAAGTGGAGGATATGGAAAGCGTGGCTCGTATTATGGACTTGATGAGACAAGAAGCGGATCAACAAAACATGATAGTCGAGCAACAAGTTCTTGACGCCTTAGCTATCAAAAGACTCCTGGCTAGAATGGATGAATTAATGGCCAATTTCCAAGAAGAACCTCAACTCGACGAAGAGAGCGAGTTCCCACCAGAAGATAACCANGATGTCAAGGATGATGAAGAGCATAAAAGAGAGGATGTCAAAAATAATGCAGTTTTAGAATTGGAGCGTATTGGACCTCATTCTAAACACTTTTCAACATTGTGTTTGGTTGGTGACATGGGAATTGATCCAGTCGAGCATATATAGGAGTCAATGGATGAGGAACAAAGTGTTTATATTTTGAAATTTGTGATGCCAAGGGGACAAAATGACATCTCTCACCTAAGGGCCAAGAAGTGCAAGATGTGATACCTACTGTTTGGTTCCTTCATTGCTACACCACCACCCCATGAACGTGACAGAAAAATTGATGCAAATTGGGGACGCAATTCATATCCTCAAAGTGGAAGTAAAAGTGGTGAAGTAGCAGAGTCGTGCCACGACTATAAATAAGGCGCTTGTTGGGAGGCAACCCAGCCTGTATATCTTTTCATTATTTTTTTTTTAAGTGTCAGTTTTGTGTTATTTTTATTTTGCAGAGTAGGGGAAGTCTGAGTACCCAAAAGTTGAAGCTGAGGGGCATGCTTGAGCTTAAGTGTGGGGTCATCCCGACTCTAAAGATTGAGAATCATATCTGAGCTTTGCTCGGGGGTCTCAGGGAGTATTTCTCACCCTTGTTTTAATGTTTTTCTTTGTGATCATGCATCGAGGACTATGAATAACATAAGTGTGGGGTGGGGAAACTACTTTCTAAGGTGTAATTGAATAAAATTATTATTTTTTCTAGAAAAATCTCGGATTTTTTCCAACGATGGATCTGTTAGACAATTTTCTTGAGGGATAAGTCCGATTTAAAAATGCCAAAAATATTTTTTATTTTTTTTTAGGATAGGTAGATAGTATCCCTTGGTTTTTCTTTGGGAAACGATTCTTTTCCAATGGTGTAACTTGAATCGGGCACTTTAAATTGTTTTTTTTAGAGTATTTAGGAAGAAGCTGAGTAACTTAGAAATACCCCATGACAAGTTTGATGCCGGCATATTAGGTTATGACATACATTATGTTTTCCCTGATATTTTGTTTGACATGTGATGCCTGAGTACAAATAAATAGCCTATTTTGTGACGCCTTAGCTCAGTTGTTTGACTTGTATGCTACATTGTGTAATATTGCTTAATTATCTCAATTTTGTGTGCTTGCTTGACTTGAGAGTTGAATAAAACCGTTGTGATTGAGTCATGTGAAATGTGTGAGTGAGGTTTAGTGATCTTCTATGATATCCTGTGTAGTCTAGAACTTGCCCCCTGTGTTAATCGAAGCGAAATTGTAGGTTATGCTAGTCTAGGAGATGACGTAGGAATTTTCTTGCTTGATTATGGATGTGCTTGTCACATAAGAATTACATTTCCATTGCTAGCCCCTTTGAGCCTTTTGACCTTTTTTTTGGTACCCACATTACAAGTCGTACCCCTATTTTGTTCTTAAATTGAGATTTTTGCACCTTTTCCTCCTAAGGCACTTAGTCGCTAAAAGAAGTAAGGTGGGATATTGGATATAGTGTTTGAGTGGAGCCATGGAAAGGCCTGTTAGTGCACACAAAAAAATTATATTCAAAAGTCACTAGCCATTGAATCTTCATGTATGGAGTGTGTGTCGGAAAGAAGAAAAAAAAGAAAAAAATACNGGCGGGAGACGATATAGTGCACATACACCGCCCAGGGTACTGCGCTTTGTACGCGTACCCTTTTATTATTGGGTACACACTTCCCCTTCCCTCACTGGCGGCGGACTTTTGCCGCTTCTACGAGGTATGCACGGCTCAAATCACCCGGTACATATACAAACTCTTCTTGATGTTCATCAAGTATGCGGAGTTAGTCGATTGTGGGGTTTCGCTTCAATACTTGCTGCATCTCTTCGTCCCCAGCTTTCATAGGGGTACCATGTTACATCTTCTCACCGAGGTACTAAGAGCCTAGTGATGGGAATGGATGACAAAACCAATCGCCTCTTCTGGGAGAGTTTCTTCTACGTCCGCACGAAAAACGTGGTGTCTAACCCCGCCGGGTTCCCCCAGACGTGGAATTTTGCTCATAGGTCTTTCTTCCCTTTCCTTTTTCACTATGTTGATCGGTCGTTTTCATCTAGTTATCTCATTGATCGATTGTTTTTCTTGTGTTGTTGCAACCGAGAGGTTACCCGCTCTGCAAGTTAAAGATATTCGCAGGTGGGTGAGCTCGGTTCTGCCTCATACTGTGAGAATTCGCGCCTGGCCACATTTTGCACGAGAGGTTTGGGCGTAAAATTTCTGCCGGTAAGTCGCCTCGTCTTGGACTTAGTCATTTTACCCTTCGCCCTATATTTTCATTTGCCTCATATTTTCTTTCGTGTGTGTCCTGTTGACAGGTCGGAGATGGGCGAGAAGAGTGAGGGCTCCCGCTCTTGTTTTTCGTCAACCGACTTCCTCTGCTAGGCCCGTACTTGGGGAAGCTGCTAATGTGAGTTCTCAAAATCGGGCTATTTCGCAGATTGAGTCTGCGTCCAGATCTAGTCGTACCGGGGTTTCCCCTCGGTCGGACTCTTCGACCTACACGGTTCGTTCAGCGGGTGAACCCTCTCGTTGGGTTGGTGAAGAGCCCCGTCAAAGAGGCGGAGGATAACGTCGGAGGGGAAGTCTTTGATTGACGCGCCCTCGAGGGTTGATCCCGTCTCGGTGGCGCATGAAATCGGGGGAGATGTCGTCCTAGGAGTTGAAGCGATGCCCGGTTCGGGCACGAAAGGGGCCGTTGTGACATCAGGGAAGAGTTCAGCGGCTGCCACAATTATTCTGAGTGGACCCTCAACATCTTAGCAGGCTCGCACCTATTCTCTGGCCGGCGAGAAGTTGAAGGGAGTAGTGGTGGACGACTATGAGTCCGATTCGAACATCGACCCTGAGGATATGAGAGAGTTCAAAGAAGAATTTACCAGGGTCGGTGTGACATCGGATGGTCCTTCCCGTGTGCTCGAAATCCCGTCGGACCTTAACCTGTTGGAGGATACGGTGGATTTGGTGCCGCAATTTGACCTTCTATGCTCCGCCACCGAAATCAGGTCTCTTCGGGAGATTAGCGACTCTGGTCTGTCACGCGGTGTGGCTGGGATGGCCTTGAGGGTGAGTTTCCTGTCTTTTCTTTCTTTGTTTTGTGTTATTTGTTTTCGCTGATCCTTTCTCATTTTGTTTCCTTAGACTTACATGTTGGAGATTGAAAGCGCTCGTCAGGCCGAGACGCGGGCCGAAGTCTTTTTGAAGATGGCCGCTAAATACCGCCGGTATCGCGATAGGTTCCGAGAGATGCACATGCGCCTTAGATCGGGTGGTGATGCTTGATCTCTCAGGGAGGAGTTGGAGAAGTAGGACGAGGACCTGGTGCGGTCCATCCGCAGATGTAGTAACCTCGAGGGGATGCTCAGGGTTAAAGATGAGGAGCTTGAGGTGGGCAAGGGTGTTGCGGCGGAGTGCGAGGACCTTCAGGCGAAGGTGTCATCCTTGCGAGCCGAGCTCGAGCAGAATGCCACTAGAGTTGATAGTATAAGTTTGGAGTGGACCGAAAAGGTGACCGACTTGGAGAGGAAAGTGGTTGAGTTAGAGAGGGTCGAGGGGTCCTGGGTGGCGGTCATGGAGAGAGCAGCGGCGCTGGAAGACACCTTGCGCATCCTCAGGTCCGAGCAAGAGGCTGAGAGGGAGACGACCACGATGAGGGAGGCAAGGCTCGAAGAGCGTATCGGCGAGCTTGAGCCTGATGCCTCGAGCCTGGGTGACAAAGTGGCGACTTTTGAAACCAACAAGGCGCAGTTGTTGGCTCAGGACCCCCCCAGAATCTGCCACTGTTGCTGTCCCTTGACACTTGTATGAGATGTGGGTCCATGCTGAGGCCCAACGAGATGTATATAAGGATCTGTTGGCAGCAGGGAATGTCACTGAGGCCGCTTTTGAGGATGCTCGCATGAAGGCATGCGAGGCTCACCTCGCCTGCGGCTATGATCCCGCGACACCGGAGGCCGACGGGGGTGCTGAGGTTGAAGAAGGGATTTCTTCTGATGACGGTGGTGCCGATGGGGATGATGACGGGACGCAACAGAGTGAAGTTTTGTAGTCTTTTGGCACTTTGGTTTTTTGTTCTTTTCTTTGGCATTGCTTGTCGCTATTGTTTCGTTTTGTTGTTTCTCCTTCTCACCTTTTTAGGGCCTATTTTAGCCTCTTGTAAGACGTTGTGCGTATGTAATTTTTGAATAAGATTTTGCTTTTGGTTGTACGTCCCTGCCTCTCCTCTCTCTTTTCCTTTTGATAAAAAGTTTCAGACTTTTTCGTGCTAAGTCCCTGTCTCACTTGGGGATTTGGTGGGATCAACCCTTAATTTATTCGAGCGAGGTCGAATATAAAGTAACTCGAGTGAGGTCGAATGTAGAGTAACTCGAGCGAGGTCGAATGTATAGTAACTCGAGCGAGGTCGAATGTAAAGTAATTCGAGCGAGGTCGAACATAAAGTAATTCGAGCGATGTCGAACGTAAAGTAATTCGAGCGAGGTCGAACGTAAAGTAATTCGAGCGAGGTCGAATATAAAGTAATTCAAGTGAGATCGAATTTCATTTTGGCGACTCAAGTGAGGTCGAGTTTTACTTTGGCGACTCGAGCGAGGTCGGATTTTTTTCTTTATTCGGGCGAGATCGAATTTCATTTTAGCGACTCGAGCAAGGCCGAGTTTTACTTTGGGAACTCGAGCGAGGTCGAGTTTTTTCTTTATTCGGGCGATATCAAATTTTATTTTGGCGACTCGAGCGAGGTCGAGTTTTTTCTTTATTCGGGCGAGATCGAATTTCATTTTGGCGACTCGAGCAAGGTCGAGTTTTACTTTGGCGACTCGAGCGAGGTAGAGTTTTTTTTTGGCGATTCGTGGAGTGGTGAAAGAATATCGTGTGCCACTTTGCTTTTTATTGGAGAGTTTCATGCGTTGTAGTTTATGCAGGCATCGAGGTGAGTCCGAGTCCATATAATCCCTTCATTGCCTGGCCTGGAGAGGTCGTCGACGGGGCGGGTGATGAATTCTCTACTTAGAGGTTTAGATGTGATTTGATGTGTGTAGTCGGATGAGTTGGTGTTGCATCGCCAGGGCGATTACATGGGCGAGCTCTTGGTACCCACGTCTTTCCTGTATTGGGATGTTTTGAGCTTGCCGGACAGTCCCAATGGAGATATTTTCTTAATGAAGCTGGTCCTTTTTGAGCCGTTTGTTTATTATTTGCACTCCGGTATGAGGTGTGTCTGTGTGTGTGGGGGGGTTATTCCTAGTTTTCTCGCTGCTGTAGGGAGGTATTTAGAGCCGGTATGTCGGTTGGACTTGGCTCGCGTACTTGGGGGTGGGCGTCCCTGCCCTTCGTTTCATTTTTGTTGTAAAAGGGATAGCGAGTTAGAGGTATAAGGAATCATTCGTTACCTTAGTTGGCTGGTTAGCTGATGAATAAGGGAGATTGTTCACGTTTCCTTGGCCGGTTGTACTCTTTAGACCTGATGTCGGCTTCACATCCAGCCTCGTCATTATTTGAGCTTGAGCGTCCCGTGGGTGAACGGTTTGCTCCTCCTGTTTGGACCTCGAGTTCGAGTTCGAGTTCGATTCGTTCCTGTTCCGGACACGCCAAGGTAACAGTAACATAAGTTATACCATAAATGCACAGACGAAGAACATTTTAACAGTAAGTTATACAACATGCATCGTCCCATATAGTAAGAGGTGAAGGTGGTATGTGCGGGGTGCTAACCTGAAAGTGAGATTACGGGTGCGCTTGATGTGAAATAGTCACAGCTCCACTATGGTGGCTCACGCTTGCAGTGCGCCAGAGTTGCTGTCGCGCCGCAACATAGGCGTTGCGTATAAGCCCGGTGTAGCTCCGGTTTGGCGTGAGGATTTATCCTTGGTTTGGTTGATCTAGAGGGAACTAAGGCTTTGGATAGAAAATTTTCACAGACGGCGCCAAATTATTTTACCAAAAAAGTGTTAACCTTTTCTTAAAACGAATTAATAGAAAGATGGGGTAAATCCTAATCAAAGATAAATAACTCTAGATCGAAGAACATTAAGTAGGAAAAATCGGGAATGGTTAGATTTATGAATCCGTCGAGATGATAAAATATGTCAAGTGAAGATAATGGGTTTACATTCTCAATGTTGTTATTCTACAATACACTATAAAGAAGAACGAGAAAGTCCCGTTTGACGGCTATGGACTATATTTTTATTGATTTCATGATGGAGAATGCATTGGAACAATGTTTTGAACCTTCTCTTGGGTTTACCTTGGATTCCCTTCAGAGAAGGTTCTTCAAGAAGAAGAAAAAAGAAAAGTCCCTCGTTCTCATTCTCTTATCCTGTATATATACTAGATGTTCCCTCTGGCCGAGTGGTCCTTCGCCAGGGTGCTTTATTTTGCTATATATACATTAGGTCGGCTTCCCTAGACGCCTTGTCCCTAGCCGTAAAGGCTTTCTGATGGTTCGTGGCCGAGATGCTTGTCCTTACGGTGTCTTGCGTGCATCATCACGGCTTAATCACCTTCTTGTAGTTCCCTTCTGATGGCTTACTTTCGTGGTCAGATTTCGACCCATATAATATTAGTATTTTGAGGTGGAGGGATTGAGTTTTATGTACAAGATCTTATGGAAATTCTGGGATTTTATGATTTCCGTTTTTCTTTTTTTTTCTTTTTTTGAGTAGGAGGTGCAACTCTACTTAGGTGCTGAACCGGAGTAAAGCATGAGGGAATACATGAGGGAATACAAACTTATACATATTAAGTACGGGCCTATAAGACCAAAATAACCACTCGTGTACGGAACATTGGCCGACAAGGCCGTACAATCTTTTACGTACATGAAATCTGTCTACAAGCCTCTAAAAATACATAACTTTCATAAAGATCGGGACAGAGTTCCGTAATACCAAATAATACACGTCTAAATATACTAACCAAACAAGCACCTCCAAAGCAAATGGAGAGCACCAACATCTTGCGCTGAGCTGATAGCCTACTTGGAGGGCTCTCGACCTGTCTATCGAGACTTGCGGGCATGAAACGCAGCGTCCCCAAGAAAAAGGGAAGTCAGTACGAATAATGTACCGAATATGTAAGGCACACAAGTAAGTACATAACAGGCGTGGATGAAATAGAGAGTAAATGACTCAACCTGTAAGTCTGGATAACTCTGTAAATCATGAAATAACTATAGTGTCATGCATATGCGTATGAATGTCATATTGTGCATAGGTACATATTTCATAACATCATCAAGCCTATGAGGACATCCTATCATATCATCTCGGTCACTGTGGGCAAAATCATCAACGTATACCAGTTGATCAGGTGGTGGTGCGTATATAACTCCATAACCTTTTCCCATATCCCATATAAATATAATATACATATATACGCGTATATAACGTCATATAGTCATTGACTGTCATGGGTCAATGTACATGTATAAATGCATGAAATGCATAAGAAATACGTTAATAAGCTTTTCTCGAAATGCCATAAAAATTAATATGCCTTCCGGATAAACTTTATCAAATACGTATTTTTCTGAGACCCGTGAACAGAAAATATAATAATAATTCACATGGGGAATCAAGAATATAGACACCCCTAGTATTTCTATGAATAGAGTCATTTATGAAAGTTGCGCATTTTTCTCGTTTCATTTGTATTATTTGGATCATGCCAAAAAGAAAGAAGAGATAGTCTTAACATACCTGGAATAGGGAAAATCCGTATGATATTCTTGGGAAAGGTTGCACTGTACTCCCTTAGAATCGCAAAATCTCACATCGCTTAAGACACTATGAAATCAAGTGCCCCCGATGTCTCGCCAGAACAAGGAAATCAAGCAATTACATAGCCAACTGATTATTTCTCGTGTTTCTTATCTATCTTGTTTTTCCTGTTCTTGTTGTTTTCTTTGTTTCTCCTTGAGCCAGCGTTCTTGGAGTTGGGCTATGGAGACGTAATTGGAGGGGAGTGAAGGGTAACTTTCAGAATTAGACTCATCCATTGAAGATTGTCAAATGGAGAAAAACTTTTTGAAGATTTAATAAGAATGGTGCTAAGGCATGATCTAGTGGAATTGAAACAAATGAAGAGTTTATGCTTTTGAAGTGTATAGGCATTAGGCGCAGAAGTAGTGTGTTAGGATGGATGTTACCAATAACTGATCCAAACTTCAATGGTTTATTTCTATCCTTATTTGTAATCCCTTACGTGTAATCAAGGCAGCACAAGTCTTATGACTCATCATTTTAATTTGGTGCCACTTTGGCTTGGCTTAATGCTATGTAGTACCCGGCATTAGTTTATAAAGACCGGGTATTTTAGCTCGGGCCGTATTTTATCTCAGAATATCAAATTTCGACGAAATTCATATTTTTTTTAATTTGCTTACCCTCTCGCCTTCACAAATTTACTTATTCTTTGTTTAAATAGCGCGACACTTATAGTTCCAAAAAAAATTCCATTCACGAACTTACGTCAATTAACTTACGATGAAACTTCAACGTACGAAAATGCGGGATGCAACACTCCATATGGAAGCAGAGTTGAGATTTGGAGTTTATGTATTTTAAATTTGTTCTTGAATACATAACTCGTTTTAATAATTGAGTTTGCAATAAAATATTTATATATATTTATCCCTAATATAATTATCGAATCTAATCAAAAGCTCGTGCATCAAAAACCCGTATATAATTCTCTAACTCCGGCCCCTGTCTACATAGTACCTACAACAGCCGTCCTTGTATCCAAACATAAATCTGAAATTATTTGTTAACCTGCAAGAATGATCAAGCCATATTTGTTTGTTTGTTTGTTTAAAAGTAAATTTTCTCACTAAACTATTTATTATCTATGAATTCGGTCGATCGGCCCCGGATCGCCTAAAATTTTGTAGGGTCATAAAAACCGATTTAATGAACAATCATTGTTTCTCCATGATCGTTCATTATATTTTGGTGTTTAAAGCCATAAAACACGAAATTCAACATGATTTCCGACTTTTCGTGTGCAATGTCTACGTCATCTTCATGAATTCGGACGATCGGCCCCAAATCTCCTAAAATTTTGGGGCCCGTCAAAAACAACATAATGACAATAGTCATTACTTCTCCAAGACCATTCCTCGTTTATTGGTGTTTGAGGGCGATATAAGTAAGAATTCAACACGATTTTTTATTTTTTATGTGCTAATGTCCATGACAACTTCATGAATACGGGTGACCGGCCTTGAATCACCTAAAATTTTGTGGGCTCATCAGAAGCGACCTAATGAACAATTGTCATTTCTTCTCCATGATTGTTCCTCGTTTTTTGGCATTTTAAGGCCATAATACAAGAATTCAATATGATTTTTGATTTTTCATGTGTCCATGCCATCTTCATGAATTCAAGCGACAGGCCCTTAATCACCTAAAATTTTAAGTGCCCATCAGAAACGATCTAATGAAAAATAGTCATTGCTTCTCCATGACCATTCCTCATTTTTGTGCCTTTTAGGAACATAAAATAGGAATTCAACATGATTTCTCGATTTTTGGTATGCAAATGTCCACACCATCTTCATGAATTTGGTCGACTGGTCCCGAATCGCCAAAAATTTATGGGCCCATCAGAAACAACCTAGTGAACAATAGCCATTGTCCATGATCGTTCCTTGTTTTAGGCAGTTTAGGTCCATAAAACAGGAATTCAACACGAGTTTCGATTTTCGTGTGCTAATGTCCATGCCATCTTTTGAATTCGGGCGACCGGCCCTGAATTGCCTAAAATATTATAGGCCCATCTGAAACGCCCTAATGAACAATATTCATTGCTTCTCTAAGACCGTTCCTCATTTTTTGGCGTCTTAGGACAAAAAAATAGGAATTCAACACGATTTTTGATTTTTCATGTGCTAATGTCCACGACACTTCATGAATTAGGGTGACCTGTCTCGAATTGCCCAAAATTTTGTGGGTCCATCAGAAATAACCTAATGAACAATAGTCATTATTTCTTCATGACTCTTCTTAATTTATTGCGGTTTAGAGCCATAAACAGAATTTCAACACGATTTTTGATTTTTTCGTGTGTAATATCCATACTATCTTCATGAATTCGGGCAACCGGTCCCGAATCGCCTATAATTTTGTGGATCCCTCAAAAATGGCTTAATGAACAATAGTCACTGTTTCTCCATGTTCGTTTCTCATTTTTTAGGGTCTTGGGCCATAAAACAGGAATTCAGACACGATTTTTGATTTTTCATGTGCTAATGTCCACGTCATCTTCATGAATTCGGGCGACCAGCTTTGAATTGCCTAAATTTTTTGGGCCTATAAGAAACTACCTAATGAACAATTGTCATTGCTTCTCCATTACCGTTCCTCAATTTTTTGGCATTTAGGATCATATAATAGGAATTCAGCACTATTTCCGATTTTTCATGTGCTAATGTCCACGCCATCTCCATGAATTCAGGCAATCGGCCCCGAATCGCCAAAATTTTGTGGGTCCAACAAAACGACCTAATGAACAATATTCATTGCTTCTCTAAGACTGTTCCTCAATTTTTTGCGTTTTAGGGCCGTAAAACAGAAAATCAACATGATTTTTGATTTTTCGTTTGCTAATGTCCACGCTATCTTCACGAATGCAAGCGATCGGCCCCGAATCTTCTATAATTTTAATAGCCCGTCAGAAGCAGCCTAATGAACAATATCCATTGCTTCTCCAAGGCCGTTTGTCATTTGTGTGCGTTTTAGGGCCGTAAAATAGGAAATCAATATGTTTTTCGATTTTCCGTGTGCTAATGTCCACGTCATCTTCATAAGTTAGTGAAACTGGCCCCGAATCACCTACAATTTTGTGGGCCCATCAGTAACGACCTAATGAACAATAGTCATTGCTTCTCCATGAATGTTCCTCGTTTTTAATGTTTTAGGGCCATAAAATAGGAATTCAATACGGTTTTCGATTTTTCGTGTGCTAATAATCCACGCCATCTTCATGAATTCAGGAGACCGACCCCGAATTGCCTACAAATTTGACGGTCTATCAGAAACGACCTAATGAATGATGATCATTGTTATTCTATCTTTGTTCCTCGTTTGTTGGCGTTTTAGGGCCATTAAAGAGGGGTTCAACACGATTTTCAATTTTTCGTGTGCTAATATCCACGCCATCTTCATGAATTCGGGCAACCTGCCCCGAACTGCCTAAAATTTTGTGGGCCCTTCATAAATGACATAATGAACAATAGTAATTGCTTCTCCATGTCTGTTTTCCATTTTTGGCCTTTTAGGACCATAAAATAAGAATTCAACATGATTTATGATTTTTCATGTGGACCCATCAGAAACGACCTAATGAACAATAGTTATTATTTTCCATGACCGTTTCTCGTTTTTGGCATTTTAGGGCCACAAATAGGAAATCAGCACGATTTCTGATTTTTCGTGTGCTAATGTCCACGCCTTCTTCATGAATTCGAGTGATCGGCCCCGAATCACCTACAATTTTACGGGCCCATCAGAAATGACCTAATGAACAACAATCATTGCTTCTCCATGCCCGTTCTTCGTTTTTAGCATTTTAGGCCATAAAACAGAACTTTAGCACGCCTTTCGATTTCGTGGGCTAATGTCCATGCCATATTCATGAATTCGTGCAATAGGACCCGAATCGCCTAAAATTTTGTGGGCCCATCAGAAATGACCTAAAATTTTGTGGATCCATCAGATATGCCCTTCCTCGTCATCGTGCAAAATATATAAGTCACAAACAAACAACAAACTTCTAACCTCCTAACATCAGAGAGGGACTCTAACTCACCATATTTAAGCTTGGTCACCAACTCTATCAAATAAAGCTAATAACATCACCTATCTATGATGAAACAATTTCCCTCACAAGAATAAATAGTTCATACACTTAAATCAAAGAATAAATAATTTAAGGACTTAGCATCAAAGAACAACTCTCGCACTCACAAACGAATTCATATGTAAGCACAAAGAACCATATGCTTGCCCATTATGTACATATATACTAATTAAGAATGCTCGAATAGAATCAAATAAGGCTTTAACGGGTTGTAATGTTGGTTTAGGGACGGGTAGGAGAACTATATAATAGTGACTTACACTTTCCTAAGCACTTTGCACTTTTAGAATTCATCACCCATTATTTTCTAGTCTTCACTTTATTTTTCAACCCTCTCTTCATCAATTATTTCCCAAGTATTTCCCCCATATCAAGAACGTCTCAATCATATTTTTTTCAAAGCAATTGTTTTCATTTTTATTCAGGTCACATTCTTTTCAAGATGGCTTTTTCCATCACTTTGCAGCTATCCTTGGTCACTACTTTTCACTTAATCGTCCTTTTTTCAAATTTATCAATTAATATCACAGCCTAAGCAACAATGCTCAAGGAATCAGGCTGCAAAAACTAGGGATTCAACGAAAGACTCAAAGGCAAAAACACGGTTTCCAAACAAAAGGTTACAGGCTCAAAGCGCTAACTAGTGGTACAATATCTGAAAAGGCTAAAATTCACAAGATATCAAAGAAAGTCTATTATCATCTTCTAAACAGAGCAACACTTTTATTTCGCTTCAATAACATGCAGGGCAAGTTCTAGACTAAGATGCAAAACATGGAATTTATGTAGTCTTACCACACACGGTACAAGTATCAATCAATATGGATCAATTATACTCTAATATACTGGAGATTGGAGCACATGTGTATGAACTTCCAACATATTATGTTGGACCGGTTTATTATACTGGAACTCCAATATACTTTGCTGGAACTCCAGTATAATATACTGGAGTTCCAGTATATTATGCTGGAGTATTTTCCCGATTTTGAACAGTGTTTTCGTTCAGATTTATCTTTACATAAAAAATGGCTAAATATCGATTACTTTTGAAACTGTGCCTATTTTTGAATGATCACTTGTAAATCTGATTATTTTTGAATTTTTCCCAAGTAGAGGATTTGAATAGCTTTACGGATTAAAAATGGCTTGTTTTATGAAATTTCTGTTTTCACTCTTCTTTTATACTGAGCCTCTATTGAAAATGTTAAACAAATGTTTTAAACAACTTTCATTGAAACTAGAGTTTTACGAGATGTTCGGAATTTAATTACTGATTTGATCTTGTTATTCCCACCAAGGTTTTTATGTTATAAGATTTATATGATTTTAAATGCTCGTCACTGCACTCAGTGTTTAGTTATAATTGTTACTTACTGAGTTGGCGTACTCAAGTTACTCCCTGCACCTTGTCTGCAGATTCAGGTGCCAGGGAAGAGTGAGAGCTGATCTTCCCCTTTTTGGAGCATATAGGAGATTCGCGAGGTAGCTGCACGACGTTCGCAACCTTACCTTTCTCCTTCCTATTTCTTTAGTATTTCTATTCTCAGACTTATTTTGTATTCAGGAGACAGTATCAGATTTGTATTTTCTTTTAGTTTCTCATGACTAGTGACTCCGGGATCGGGATGTGTTTAAATGCTTTACCTATCTTTACTTGTTTTGAAATGCTTAAATGGAAATTTTATGAATATCGGATTAGTAATGAATTAAATGAAAAGTTTCTTTAGGATATACGTTGTGAATTGGCTAGCCTAGTATCACGATAGGCGTCATCACGGCCAGGGCGGTTTTAGGGTCGTGACAAGACCTTACCCCTATCTGGAGAGGTAGAGAGGTTATTTCCGATAGACCCTTGGCTCAAGAAAAGACGGAAAGGAAGAATATGGGAGAAGAACCAAAAGAGTCCAAAGGAAGTGATAATTGAGGTCTAAAGAAACTTGATCAAGAATCAGTTCCATTTGCAGCTCTAACAACAGGATGAATTTGAGATATATGGAAAATGCAGGTGTCTAGAAAACAAGGAGAACAAACTCACGTCCACGTTGTGACTGCAGTTTCTCAATTTAATCAACTTTAGTGTTGGGATATCGATCGACGAAGCTAGAAGGGGTCTCTTGTAGACTCTCACAATCTTGTACAACAACTTCAGTGTTGGGATATCAAAGTTTTGAGTGCTTGGAACTTGTAATCACTGACATCCCAAAGTCGCCAATATTTGCCCTCGAAGAATATAATATCCACCAGAATTCTGGATTCCTATCAGCCAAGTCTGTACAACACTTCCCAAAAGTCTTCAAGTTTGGTAACACAGTTTCTGAAGATTCTTCAAAATTTGCTCCATCATTAGACTCTTATCTGATGAATATTCATACAGCACCAATTGTTCGACAATATCGGCATGGATATGTATATATATATACATAACCGCGGTTACCTGCAATCTAAAGGTTGGTATGGATTGTACGGGACTATGTGCTGCATAAACTTTTCTTTTGTAAGTTTTGTCAAGCAAAACTCACGCACTAAATCATGAACAGTACAATCTTTTTTTCGTCCTTGTTCTTCTACATCAGAGGTACGAAGACAGAAACTACTTTAGAAAAAAATATTTATATACAGACAAAACAAAAAGGTAGTCCGGTGCGCAAAGTATCTCGCCTCTATGCAGTATACCGGGAAAGGGCGCATCGCAATAGGTGTAATGTTGATAGTCTACCTTAATGCAAGTATTAGCGGCTGCTTTCACGGCTCGAACCCGTGACGTATAGTTTATACACAGAGATAACTTTACCATTGACCAAGGCTCATCTATAAATAGACAGCAAAAACCAAAAAAAAAAAATTAATTACCTTCCATTTCTAAAGAGAATTACTGAAATGGAGGAGCTAGCTGGGCTAGGAAAGCTGGAGATGGTGTGATGGTAATGTTGAAGAGTGAAGAGTGATCAAACAAATATGTGCTGATGCCCAATGATATAACTTTACTAGAATGCTCATCCTAGAAAAAGTATTTGTATAGAATAACTTTAATAAAGTTTTCTCTCACTTTAGTCATTCAGCAATAAACTTTTGTGCTGGACTCAATTAGGTAACAGTTCATTCCACGGTATAAAAAGGAGAGTTAAAGTAGGTCCTTTTTATTTACTTTTATCCGATATTTAATATCTACATTTATGTCCGACTAGTCTGATTCGCACAAAAAAATTCATATTAAAAGATAAAACGCTCCATAACAAGAGGGTACCTTGTTAGATATTGGTTGTCCAGCCTCCAAACTAAAGGTGTTAATCGGGCTGGGTTGGCCCGTTAACGACCCAGTTCGACTCGATATGACCCAAATTGTTAGAATTTTGTTAATATTTGAAATTACCTTTTCTTGAAGGAAGGAAAATAGTTTACCATAATTGATTTTACTTCATTTCTTAGATTCATCTCTTCTATATTTGACAGATTCATTTCTTAGCGTAAAAGGTTGTGGGCTCTACAAATTGAGAATCCTTCCATCACACAATAACATAATAGCATCTACAATGTAGTCACTACGAGAGTTTTGTTTTAGGGGAGCTTATTCTCTCGATTTTTTTATATTAGTTTCTCATATGTAGGTCAATTGACCAAACATATTAAAATGTTATGCCTGTTTTAATATACTTTTTTGTATCGTTTGATTTATAGTCACCAAAGTTTGCTTTGTTAGCTTCCGCATGACGCCTTATTACTTTCGATCGCAACACGATTCAGCCAGATTCACTAAGAAGTGGGGTAGGATGGGTTGTACGGGGGTTGGTCTGGACGGGAACGAGCCTTTCTCGGTTACTTGTGCACCGGAGTCGGTTGGCCCGATAATCCTTATCGGATTCCAGTCTGGTTCGGCCCGCTTAACATTAATATTTTTATAAAAAGATAAGACCACTTCCAACAGTCAAAATCTGGGGACCCCGTTGGCGAGCGGCCTTTTTTTTTTTTTTTTTTTCTGAAATGGCCATTTCGTCCTTCCACCATTAAAAGAATCGCATCTACCATAATAATTGATAAATTATAATTTTAAACTTGTAAAAGTATAAATAACTCCCCTCTTCATATTTTTTTCTCACAATAATCTCTCATTCTCTGTCTTCTTTATATTTGCTATATTCTCTCTTGAATTACTATCAATTAATTGCTATTCCAAGTTTATTTCAAATTCATAATTAGTGTGGCATCTCGGTACACTCGTTTCATCTCTTTCTCTTCTTTGGTGTTTTATTTTTATTTTTTCATTTAAAATTATTAATTTAATTTACACAATGGACATATTTAGAGAAGCAAAACAAAACGTGTAGTAAAGGTGGTAGTGGTAATACTAAAAAATAAAATATGGTTCTTCTAGTACTAGTAATGCACATATTTCTAAAATGTCACATGCACATATAAATATAGATGATGATTTAGATAATATTAAGTCACGTGATAATCTTGAAATATCACCACCTACCCTTGGTATTGTTAGTCAAACTAATATGTCATGCCATAATATAAGTAGGTTGCATCTCTCTATTAAGAGAAACCGAAGATTGATAAGTAAGTGTTGGAATTTTTTCACTAGACTGAAGATAATAAGGATTATGTAAAATGTGTGATTTGTAATGAAGTTTATAAACATGAGAGCGGAACCGACCAACTTTGGTCGGTTTTTCAAAATATTTTATTTTTTAATTTTTTTTTTACGAAATCGACCAACTTTGGTAGTTTTTTTTTTACGCAAAAACGCGGGAAACTATTTTTGAGTCCCGCGAAATTTGTTTTTCAAGAAACCGAACAACTTTGGTCGGTTTTTCAATTAAAATAAATAAAAATTAATATTAAAAAACCCGACCAAAGTTGGTCGGTTAATCCGGCCGGTCATTTTAAAAAAGCGACAAACTTTGGTCGGTAATTTTATTTTTTAATAAAACCGACCAACTTTGGTCGGTTATTTTCGTGCGAAAATATAATTAAAGAGTATAAATCGTATAAAAACAATCTTAAAACAAAATGCACCAATGGTCTAGTGGTAGAATATTATCCTGCCACAGTACAGACCCCGGTTTGATTTCCAGATGGTGAATCTTTTGATTACATAATTAAAATACCGACCAACTTTGGTCCGTTTTTTTTTACAATTATTTTTTTTTTGAATTTAATTGACCGACCAACGTTGGTCGGTAATTTCCGACCAACTTTGGTCGATATTCCTTTCTGACCGTCAAAATATCGTCCATACGTAAATGGTCACGTTTTGGTCGGTAATTGGCCATAACCGACCAACTTTGGTCGGTTTTTAGCGAATTTCTAGTAGTGTAAGTAAGGGGGGACGGATGAACTTCGTAGACACATGTTGGATAATCACCGATGAGCAATCTGATCAACAAACGTAAGCCACGGCAGGTCCAACTCTTACCAAGCTTTAATTAATTTGTGTTATTTTCTTATAAATTACTTAATTTTTTAACAAGAATTTTTTTTATTTTGTTATGGTCATATATAACATATCAAACGAAAAAAAAGAAGATATTTTAACAAAGTTACTCACAGATCAAATTGGGCTAAAAATCAACTTAACTTTAGATGGGCAGAGATGGACTGGATCAAGATGGGGTGAGCTCAAAAAATAGACGGGTCAATAACTATCCCAACCTTGGGGGATGGGCGGGTTAAATGAGTTTGGACTCAAATTGCCACCCCAACCGTCAAGCATTAAAAACCACTTGTTGCATACTGCTATACCTTTTTTCCTTATGTTCTCTTGAGAAGATTGGGAAGTCTATTAGAGAAGCTATTAAAGAAGAGGGGAAATTTAAGGGATAAGTGTCACGACCCAAATTCCCAACCTTAGGGATCGTGATGGCGCCTAACACCACACTTGCTAGGCAAGCCAATGTTAGAATTTGAGTAGCCAACTTCCTTTGATTATCTTCTTAAACATCAATAAATAAATCTAATGTAAACTTAATTTAAATGATTTCCAATGATAAAATAATAAAGAATTGAAAAAAAACGAACCACGAACTAATTATATAATAACTCTAAGACTACCCAGGGTCTGGTGTCACAATTCACGAACTACTAAAGAATACTACAAATACTGGGCCGAAAGAAATAATGTAACTGTTCTGAATAAAATAAAACAGCGTTTATGGAAATAGGAGAAGACTCTCGGGATCTGTGAACGCCGACAGATATACCTCGTGTCTCCGAGTAAATGAATAGCCGCTCTAAATATCTCTACTGCTGGTCGATACCTGGATCTGCACAAAAGAGTGCAGAGTGTAGTATCAGCACAACCGACCCCATGTACTGAGTAAGTGCCGAGCCTAACCTCGACGAAGTAGTGACAAGGCTACGGCGTGGCATTAACAACATATAACCTGTGACAATAATATATACTATAACGCAATAAAACGATTCTACACGAAGAAGAAAAATATAACTGAGACAATAAATATAAAGCAAGAAGGAAATCTAAACAAATAATTATGTACTACAACAACAATGAAATAACTCAGCCGCCTTTTCCAAGCCTCAGCTATAACCAACTCTCAAATAATTTCCAAGGTTCCAAACTTTAACTTTAGATAAAAGTAGTGCTAAAATATGAAAAATAGTAATATAAAATAGTAAGTTTTCAAATCTTTGTTTTTCTTTGAAAATCAGTAAAAATATAAATGTCCTCCCTTATCGCTCCTTGTTGCGGCGTGCAACCCGTTCCCACCTGTCCACCCTTATTGCTCCTCCCTATAAATATATCACCCTTATTACTCCTGTTGCGGCGTGCAACCCGATCCCACCTGTCCACCCTTATCACTCCTTGTTGCGGCGTGCAACCCGCTCCCACCAGACAATCACATCTCTTTATTTATAAAAAGGATTTTCACAATTTAAGTCAAATCCTTTCACAATATTTATGTCTCAACAATTGAAAACGAAACAAGTTTCACTTTAAATAATAGAAAGAGTAGAATATGAAATAATGACAATAAAACAATGAGTGTTCCAGCCTTTAATTTATAAACAATAAAAATATAAATGTCCTCCCTTATCGCTCCTTGTTGCGGCGTGCAACCCGATCCCACATGTCCACCCTTATTGCTCCTCCCAATATATATCACCCTTATTGCTCCTGTTGCGGCGTGCAACCCGATCCCACCTATCCACCCTTATCACTCCTTGTTGCGGCGTGCAACCCGCTCCCACCAGACAATCACATCTCTTTATTTATAAAAAGGATTTTCACAATTTAAGTCAAATCCTTTCACAATATTTATGTCTCAACAATTGAAAACGAAACAAGTTTCACTTTAAATAATAGAAAGAGCAGAATATGAAATAATGACAATAAAACAATGAGTGTTCCAGCCTTTAATTTATAAACAATAAAAATATAAATGTCCTCCCTTATCGCTCCTTGTTGCGGCGTGCAACCCGATCCCACCTGTCCACCCTTATTGCTCCTCCCTATATATATATCACCCTTATTGCTCCTCCCTATATATATATCACCCTTATTGCTCCTATTGCAGCGTGCAACCCGATCCCACCTGTCCACCCTTATCACTCCTTGTTGCGGCGTGCAACCCGCTCCCACCAGACAATCACATCTCTTTATTTATAAAAAGGATTTTCACAATTTAAGTCAAATCCTTTCACAATATTTATGTCTCAACAATTGAAAACGAAACAAGTTTCACTTTAAATAATAGAAAGAGCAGAATATGAAGTAATGACAATAAAACAATGAGTGTTCCAGCCTTTAATTTATAAACAATAAAAATATAAATGTCCTCCCTTATCGCTCCTTGTTGCAGCGTGCAACCCGATCCCACCTGTCCACCCTTATTGCTCCTCCCAATATATATCACCCTTATTGCTCCTGTTGCGGCGTGCAACCCGATCCCACCTATCCACCCTTATCACTCCTTGTTGCGGCGTGCAACCCGCTCCCACCAGACATATCATATCAATTTATTTATGAGACTTTCACAATTCAGGCTAAGCCTTTCACAATACTTTTATTTCCACAATTTCAAACAGAAAACCGTATAGCTCGTAAGCTTTAACCAATATCATTTCACAATAAAACCAACCAGAATATATATAAACACCGTAACGCTGTCAACCCAGCTCAGTCTTTATGTACCATGATAAAAATCAAAAGAACAATCAACACTTTTAATACACTCGCCACTACAATTAACAACAATCAATTGAAACCCAACAACCACGTAAACCTCAACAATCATAAAACAGTTAAACTGCATTCCTCATCACTTCCTCAATATTATCAACAATGGAACCAACAGGAACATATACATATATATAATTTGTAAAAATAATGTCAAACTGCTCAACTGTTTTGTACCACAAGGAATCCAGCTAAAACAACCAATACTCTTTCAAAATAACCACAACAATATCTAACAATAAAATAACAAGACCAAGTAGTCATAGAAACAATAATGGACATAGAACAATTAAGACAAGAATAAATTAAGTTGGGAACGGGAAAGGGACCATGCTTCACAAGAAAATTGGGTGGTGCATAGATACTCGTCACCTCACCTATACACCATGCACATGCATTTCACGNATTTTTCCTAAGTTTTCTAAAAAAAAAGTGAAAACCCGACCCCGGGCCCGCTTGGTCTAAACTCTGGGTTCGGACCAAATTACGTTTAACCATTCACCCACGAACCCAAATATACAATTAATTTTGAAATTTGACCTCAATTCGAGGTAAAGATTCGATTTTTATAAAATTTCCTAATTCTACCCAAACTCTCAATTTTACCATGAAAATTCTTAGTTTTTGATTTAAAAGTGATGAAAAACAATGGGTAATTGAAAGAGTAAAGTTTATAATTGATTACCTATGACTTGGGGATGATATTTGGTGAATAAATTCGTTCCTAGGGCTGTGGGGTTCGAAAATTTGAAGAAGAAGATGTCTGCCCGTTTTATATATATTTTTCTGCCAGCTATTCTTCCTCGTTTTTTGTGCCAAACTATCCCCGAAACTCGATTTTTATGTATCCAATGGATTCCTTGTGAAATTCTATTCAAGTTAGGCTTTTGAATCACTCAATTTGGCCTTATAATGAAGGAGATATGTAGGTTTTAATATTTGCAATTTGTGCAGATTTTTAATACGTCGTCAGGGCCAATTTCGTAATTAACCTGAAAAATCTGGCAACCTTAGTAAAATGCCCATAAAACCCTCATACGATGTCCAAATTTGATGATTCTTTTTGCTACGGGTCCGTAATTATGATACGGATCTAATACTTCATTCAAAACATAAATCGGAGCTCATTTGTTCAATATGATATCATTTATACCTGAAGAAACGACGTTGAAGCATAAGAAAGAACGAGCGCAGCACAACTCAAACCTATTTGAAACTCACCCGAGCCCTCGGGGCTCTAAATAAAACATGCACTCAAGTCTAAAGGTATCATACGGACTTGCTCGTGCGATCAAATCATGAAAATAACATGTAAAACAACGAATTAAACCTCAAAACTCATTATTTTACTGAAGAACACTTGTAGTTCATAACTTTTCAACCGGATGTCTGAATCACATCAAACGAACTCCGTTTTTTACCAAATTTCACAGGCAAGGCCTAAATATCATAAAAAATCTGTACCGGGATCCGGAACCAAAATACGGGCCCGATACCAATGATTTTAAACATTAATTCTTTTTTTATTTCATAAATATTTCAACAAAACAATTTCTTTCAAAAATTGATTTCTAAGGCTTGGGACCTCGGATTCATTTTCGAGCATACGCCCGGGTCCTATAAAAGCTTATTATTTCTTATATTTTCACATAAAAGCTTTCTGGTTTCATGCCCGGACTGGGCACAAAAATCGAGGTAGTTATAATTAATCTTTTTATGGCTAATAAGTCTAGAACGGAGTCTAAATTCATAAAATGACCCCTTGGGTCATCACAATAAGTACATAAATAGTCAATTTAAACTTAAACTTACCAACCTCTAGCCCAAAATTAGACGATTACCAAAAGTAGCCGAAAATTAGAGATACAAGCAAGGACGAATTCTTCCATCCATTTTTTCAAGCGTATCAATTTCACATATACCTACATTCTGTAAATCACGGCGTTCTCTCCCAAAAAATTCTCAAAAGGAGCTCCAAATTTCACTCAAAATCGATCAATTTCACTATAGAAGCAACAATTTTCTTTCGCGATTTCTGTGTAGATACAACTTTGATGAAGGAACTATGAACTACAATCAAAATCAACCAAGGAATTAGTGAGTTTTGACCTAATTTCATCTACTTCAATGGCAAATTTACTAATTTTGACCTAATTTCAGCTATTCAATGGAAAATTTACTAATTTTTATTCAGTATGGTGGCCGATGGAATGTTGACAACAGCTTTGTAGATTACAATGTCGATGTTGTAATAGTTACTCCAAGTATAAGTTTTGAAGATTTTGTAGACTTGATTTTGTACTATATCCGTCTATAAAAGGATGGCAATATTGCAAATCAGTTATTGTTTTAGATGGAATCTTTCTTAAATTGCCATACAGAGGAACATTATTGATAGCATCCACACAAGATCCAGCAGGTCAAAATAATAATAATATATATATATATATATATATATAT
>MDKJ01286324.1:0-16851 GCA_005239525.1 Nicotiana knightiana | reverse complement strand
TAAGCCAGGGTCTCCTGAAGACCCGGAATAACAATAGGCACTGCCGGTGCCTGAGCCTGTCCCACTAGAGCACCCTATGTGGGAACCTGATCCTTAATGATAGGGGTATCCTGTGGTACTGTCCCGGCTGCTGCGCGGGCTGGTCCCCTAACTCCACCATGGCCTCGACCCATTGTGGGTCTGGTTGGTGTCTGGTCACCCTGATCGGTAGTACTTGTCCTCACCATCTGAGAGAGAATGAAACAACAGTAGTTTAGATTTCAAGAACCAATAGAATGGAACGAAAGAGTTCAAGAAAATGAAATTTTTCCTAAGAGTTCTGTAGCCTCTCGAAGATAAGTACAGACGTCTCCGTACCGATCCACAAGACTCTACTAAACCTGCTCATGATCGTTGAGTCCTATGTAACCTAGAACTCTGATACCAACTTGTCACGACCCCAAATGCTAACAGGTCGTGATGGCGCCTAACGTGGAACTAGACTAGCCAATCATCACATAACTACACATTTGATCTATTATAATATTTTGAAGATCAATAATAATCAGTAAATAGAGTATAAAATAATTTCTTTAAGTCTTTACGCCGCAATAATAATCTAACAGTCTAAACAAATCCCCCAAGACTGGAGTCGACCGATCACGAGCATCTAAAAAATAAACTAACTCTGCTAATGTCATAATAATGTCTATGAATCAAATACTAAGTACTAAATGAATAAGGGATATGGAGAAGTTGCGGACGCTTGACAGCTACCTCGAAATCCCAAATGCTGATGACAACGAGCTCGGACGACTACTGCTCCGAACCAGTACCTGGATCTGCACACAGGGGTGCAAGGAGTAATGATGAGTACGCCAACTCAGTTGTAATGAAAATAAATCAAAGTCTGAAGTATATGAACACAAATCACAAAAACACCAATCCACAAATCAGTAAAACATCAAGTCTCAATACAGTATACATAAGTTCGAAAACCAGTTTCCATAAAATTCTTTTTAAACAAGTATATTTTCAATATATCTCAGTAAAACTCTCAGTAATAACAGTTTGAAAAATGAAGTGAATCATAGTCAAAACTCAGTAAAATATCATCATAAAACTTCCCCTCGGGCCATAATGATCACTCGTAACAATTTCTCTCAGCACCTCACCATCACTCAGTATCAGCCCCGTGGGAAACCTCACTGTCACTCATGCCTCCCAATCACTCATCACTCGGTACTCGCACTCAATAGGTACCTGCGCTCAGTGGGGGTGTGTATAGACTTCGGAGGGGCTCTTATAGCCCAAGCGCTATAAACAAGCCAAGTCATGGCATCAATCACTCTCAGGCATTCGACCTCTCTCATATCATAACATCCTCACAATATTGGCCCTCGGACTCACTCAGTCAGACACTCTCAACATGCCATTCGGGCCATAAATAAAACGGGGTTCTCGACCCAAAATAGTATCTAATTTCAAGAAATAGTAATATTATCAAATAAGAGTGTCAACAATTTCACAAGATAGACTGAGTGTAAAATCATAGTTTCAAAGTGAGAAATATCAGTAAAATAGCCCTCAAGGGGTTAAAACATATCGGCACTAGGCCCCAAACATGCTTACATCCCAAGTATAACAAAACATAGTAATACTAATAACCATATGCTTTAAAAGCGGTTTCGCAACTCAATAATTGCCTAAAAAGATACAATTTTCCAAATTTCCAATTCGTGCACACCCTACACTCGTCATCCAGTGTGTGTCACTCCAAATCCGTGAAAAGATGTAAAGTCCGGGGTTTCATACCCTCAAGACAGGATTTAAAGGCATTACTTACCTCAAACTAGCCCGAAAAGTTACTCTGCAACCTGCTAGCCTCTCGAATCATCTTCCGAGTGCTCCAAATCTATAAAGATCTTTCTCATCAAGTTATGCTAAGGGAATGAATTCCAATTGAAAAATACCAATTTTAGAACAAAACTTGAAATTAGCCAAAACCCGACCCCCGGGCCCGCATCTCGGAACTCGACAAATTTTATACCAAAATGTTCTTTATCATCTCACGTCTGTACATATAAAGAACTCTAAAATCGGAGTTCGTTTGACCCCTAAATTCATCCCCTAAAGGTCTCATAATCTCAAGCCCTAATTCCATCTTTTTCTACTGATTTTCATAAATTAAACGATGATAATTCGATCCTTAATCACATATAATCGAGTTTTAGGGTCCAAAATCCTTACCTCAATGAAGAACAATGATTTTCTCTCTTAAAAATCGCCTCAAAAGCTTCTTCCCTTTCAAAAATGGTGGAAAAGTGGGTTATGGTCGCGAAGGGTTTTAATTTATAATTCCAAGGTCCGGACACTGTGCGATCGCGACTCAGGATTGCATTCGCGAAGCACTGCCAAGTCCTACCCTACGCGATCGTGTAGCTACACCCACGCTCGCACAGAACAATCAGCCAACCCCTCACCACGCGCCAAGACCTTATGCGATCGTGCCCAGCCAAACGCGACTGCACTGGCTTCCTCACTCCTCTCTCTGCGATCGCGACCTTGTACCTGCGGTCGCATAGAGTAATTTTATGGGCCTCACCAACTAACCTTTGTGATCGCATACCTCACCCCGTGGTCGCATAGAAGTTCACAACTGCAACACACCAACAAAATAGTTATTTTTCTAAGTCCAAAAGTGCTAGTTAACCCCCGAAATAAATCCCGAGGCCCTCGGGACCCCAACCAAATTTACCAACACATCATAAATGATCATTCAAACTTAGTTGCACTCTCGCAACACCAAAAATAACATCAAAACACCACAATCACGTCGGATTCAAGCCTAAGAACTTTGAAATTTCTAAAATCCACTAACGATGCCGAAACTATCCAAAACACATCCGATTGATCTGAAATTTTGCAGACATATCCAAAATGACATTATGAATCTGTTCCAACTTCCAGAATTCCATTACGACCCTGAAATTTCTTTAGCACAAGGCAGGGTCTCTACAACCGCTGCCGGTTTAGAAGACTTGGCGGTCTCAGCAGTCTTCCTCACTCGAGTCACCAGCACCGTGTCACCGCCATCGTTTTATTCTTCTTCTTCCCTCAGCCTTTGGACTGACTCCAAATTCAGAGGGATAATATTCCCCTTGGGTTTCCGAGCTGCTGCCTTTTTGGGTTTAGGTTCCTCGGATGTCGAGACCCTCTTCCTTTTATTATCTTTCCCCGGCTTCGGAGCCGGGGACATAGCCTCTTGCTCTCTACTCGGAGGCCTCAAGACTGCATCTTTGTTCAGGCCTGCACAATAAAGGACTAAGTAAATAAAAAAAGTGTAACCAATGCCTCAAAAATAAGAAGAGGGAAACTTACCATGGTTCATTGCTTCCTATCGGCCTTTTGCCAAGTCGCGCCAACAACGCTTAGCATAGGAAGAAGTCTAAGAAAGCTTTCGAACCCAGTCCTCAAGGTCAGGGATTGCTCGAGGCATCCAAGCAAATGATGCACGACGAAGGAAGATGTTAAACGAAGAAAAAAATAAAAACATGGAAATTAACAAGCAAAGTACTACTTGCGCTTCGGGTTCCATTCTCGGGAAATGGAATTTTCTCCTTCGGGATAAGGTCACAAGTCCTCACCTGAACAAACTAACCCATCCACCCCCGGTCCTTGTCCTCATCGATACTCGAGAACAATGCCTTTGTCGCTCGACGTTGCAGTTTGATCAACCCTCGAAAGAAGGGTTGTATGACCTGATGAGGTGATCGAGGGTGAGCGGCAGCCCCTCGGATTTGTTGGTGAAGAACCGAAGCATGATCATAATATGCCAAAAAGAAGGGTGTATTTGGCCTAGAGTCACCTGATATGGACGACATAAGTCAAAGATGACAGGATCGAGGGGGCCCAACGTGAAAGGATAAGTGTAAACACTTAGATACCCTTTCACGTGGGTAGTAATGATTTCTTCAAGAGAAGGGATCTCTACAACTTTGTCCCCCCAGTTGAAATCCCTTTTGATATTCTCGAGATATCCCACAGTTATCGAGCAGATATACCTCGATACATGTTCACATCGGCCAGAGACTGATGGAGGATTCTCGATTTTGAAGTCATATTTAAGAACACACGGGACGGGAACATACTCCCCAAGGAGCGGCTCCGCTGGCGTTTTATCATCGGCTGGCCGTGAAGAAGAAGAGGAAGCTTTTTCCTTTTGTGGAACAGTTTTGGATGTTTTTTTCCATTATATACGTTGAATAAAGAGGAAGGTAGAAAGTTTTGGTGGTTCGAAACTAGCGGAGATGACCTAAGGAGTAATGAAGAGAAGAGCTTGAGAGAGATGAAAGCTTAAAAGAGTAGATGAAGATGGAAGTAAAGTGTGATTCAACGAGAAGAAGCCCTATTTATGGATTTACGGTGACAGTTTGATGGTGCGAGTGGCTGACAACCAACTAACGCTCATTTATGATTTAGGGAATTGAACCAACGGGACATTTCGGTCACTTCTGTCGCTTACGTCACGAGGATGACATCATTATCTATCGAGGTCAAGAAAAAATCGAAGGATCAATTCGTATCATTATATTCCAAGAAACGAGGAGACTATCTGTATATGGTAGAAATCGGGGTTGCCCGATTTCACTATTTGATCGAGACGAGGACGTTGCATCGAAGAGCTGAGGCACTTAGTTCAAGATCGGAGTCTCTTTCGAGATCGAAGTCGTTATCAATCGAAGCCAGGGGAGATAGAATTCGAGTAACATCGGGGATAACTTAGTAACAGAAAGAGCGATATATCCGTGACTGGTCGAGGATTGTGGCGTGAATCTCAGAACATATCAAATCAGAAGCGGTTAATTAGATGTTTATACGATTCCCTTCTGTAATTAGAAGTATACCATAATTAGGATTCCTCTACTATACAAAGAGGAATTTTAGTCATTTGTAATCATCATTATTCACTGAGAAATGCTATACAATTCTTTCTTCCTTGCTTACTGTTCATCAGAATTACTTCTATATTTATTGTTCTTATACTATTATCAACTCGAGAGTACTTTAATTCGAGGTCGAGGTTCAGCTCGCGCACTGGTTTGTTTATTTTATAGTTCAATTCTGTCATTTACTGGCTTACTTATCAATTGGTATTGGGTAAAATCACATATCCTTAAAATCACAATATAAGTTTACTTGTTATCCAAATTTTAGGGTAGACAACTAGTAGTTTTAAAAAATATCCCTACTTTCAAGTTTCATTATTTCTGTAGTTTCAAATATCATATAGACCTCTCAACTTTAAATGTTTTACGTAGCAAACTTCCCTTCGGTACTACTTGTTATTTTTGCAATTTGTGTTTTTTCTTTTTTTATAAAAAAAATGTGTTTGGCCGCACACTTTTAGGGCCCGTTTGGTTCGAAGGATTTTTACATTTTTTCGAAATCAGTGTTAGACCATGAAAATTTTAAATTTTACTTAAAGTTAAGTTTCAAATTTTGAAAAACTACAAAAATATTTTTTCAAATTTTTTACTTCAAATCACTCATTCTATTGGTGGTAAATAAGTGATACACGTGGAATTGTATTTAGCTGACAGAGAATAATACGTGGAAGAATGAAGAAATAACAACTGCATATTTTATTTGAAAGATATATGAAGCACAGGAGGTATGGGTAAACACCTATGAGACAATAAAGAACCCACGTTCGAACCTAAACAGCTTCTGAAGAGGCACGAGCGGAATGAATCAAGACGGGAAAGAGGGAAGATTCACGAACCCATAATTAATGAGGAAGGGGAATCAGAATCGTTACAAAATCCTTATAGACAGTTATGATTACCAATCATAACGGAAAATATATGCCATTAAAGCTCATAATGATTCCGCCATAAATAGAAGGAAACATTATATTTGTAAACTCCTATAAAAGGGGAGAGAATCTGATTTGTAAGGACAATTTTTGGGTACTATCAAAATATATTTACTTTCTCTTGCTTATTCAGTACAAAAAAATTATTCTCTCTTTTAGTTACTTTTTGTCAATTTTATTTCCATTGCTGAGGAAGTAAGGAATTATTTGGTTATCAGTAACCCGATTTCTTCTAAAATTAGGCTTTGACTAAAAATCCTATTTTTTGGTTAAACAAATTGGTTCCGTTATCGAGTATCTGATAATTTTTTTACTTTATAAATCCTTCTTTGTCACAACCAAATCATGTCAACTGTCAACGAAAATAACCAACAGCAGGGAAGATCTCCTCTAATCCCTTCACAGCAGGAATCTCCACGTCAGTCTCGAGAAGGAACACCTGAAAGATCAACATCTCACACAAATGAGCAACATGGTGACGAGCAGACTGTCGAGCAAGATGCTTTAAAATAATTGATTGCAGAACACGTGAACAATGCTCTCCAAGATTTTGTTAGGGGATTGCCGACTGCACGGCCAACTCCTCCCCCAGACAATACTACAACCATAGAAAATCCACGCTCGGGGCTTGCCAATTCAGGAAGCGGGGGAACTCCAAATGAATCACGTGATGGGAGGTCAGGTAAACCAAATAACTCTGATTTACAAAATTTGGTACTAACTTTGCAGAAACAGATGAAAGAGCAAAACGACCGAATAGAAAAAATACCTGGCGTACCTCGTGTGATTAAAGGAGTGGATTTTGATAAATATTCACAGCAACCTTGGAAGTCGAGCGCGACCCCTCTGCCCATTCCTAAGAAGTTCAAAATGTCTGATATCCCAAAATATGATGGAACAACTTACCCACGTGATCATGTACCTGCATTCACAATGGGCATAAAAGGCAATGATTTAACCAAACAAGAGATTGAGTCAGTTTTGGTCAAAACATTTGGAGAAACACTCACAAAAGGGGCATTAACATGGTACTCCCTTTTACCTGAAATTTCTATTGATTCTTTTGTTGAGCTTGTAGATTTATTCATAAAAGCACATTCGGGAGCTCAGAAAGTTGAGAAAAGGATGGAAGACATCTTTAAGGTAAAACAAGGAGATACTGAGTTACTTAGGGAATTTGTGGATAGATTTCAACGTGAAAGAATGATGCTTCCTCGAGTACCTGATAATTGGGCAGCCATGGCGTTCGTAAGTAATTTAAATGAAAAGAGCTCAAAACCCACGAGAAGACTTAAGGAAAGCTTATGAGAAGTCCTTGTTAAAACACTGAATGATGTATACAACAGGTACAACACAAAGCTGCGGATTGAAGAAGACACCGTCATACAGTCAAGGGTTGATGAAAGAACAACTTCAAGACGATCAGAGTCTGAAAAAAGGTCCGGTAAAAATGTGTACGAGCCTTATATGGACCCGGGGGACGATATTCACGATCTAAACCAGGAAATGTACGGTCTGAACCTAGATCAAGGCACAGAGATGCGGGATCATCATCCAGGTTTAGAAAAGAACGAGATGCAAGTGACAGCAATGCTAATGCAAGGATTGGATATTACAGTTTCAATTTTTGTGCGTATGAGTTGGTAGCTGTTCTAAGAAGTATGGGAGATAAGGTGTGGTGGCCAAAAGAAATGAGATCAAACTCGAGCAGAAGGAATCCAGACTTCTGGTGCGATTTCCATAATGACCATGGCCATAAGACAGCAGATTACAGATTATTATAAGGTGAAGTAGAGCATTTGCTAAAACAGAGTTATTTAGCTGACTTATTCAGCGAGAAAGGTAAGCAATCCTATATAAAATATAGACAAGAACCTCCAAAACCTCCATCTCTAAAAAGAACAGTTAACGTGATAATCAGAGGAGAAGAGGTCAATGATGTAACATAGACAGCTGCAAAAAAGACATCAAAAGTCACGGTGACCCATGGGAAGCGAATCTGCCAAGTTTTAGAGGAAGATAGCATAACGTTTGATGATGCAGAAGCAGATTGCTTGATAATCCCTCATAATGGTGCACTGGTAATATCATTACTTGTACATGATACTAACATTAAACGAGTTTTGATTGATCCAGGTAGCTCCGTAAATATTATTCTTCTACGAGTGGTGAATAAGATGCAAGCTAATGACAAGATAGTGCCAAAAGCTCATACCTTGTCTGGATTTGACAATTCAAGTGTTGTAAAAAAGGGGAAATAGTACTTTCCACATTTGTAGAGGGAGTTGTCAAAGATACAAAATTCTAGGTGATAGATACAGATATGGCTTATAATATGATTCTCGGGAGGCCATGGATTCATGATATGGATGATGTGTCGTCTACATTACATCAAGTTATCAAATTTCCTTCGCAATGGGGGATTCAACAAATCCGTGGAGATCATAAAGCTTGTAGAAGTATTACTTCAGTTACAGATTCAACTGTAGTAAAGGATTAAGAAAATAAGAAATAGCAACTACAGAATTCAGTTGAGGGCATAATACAAACCTCAACTGAAAATGGTTTTGGACAGACGGATGTGGATTCAAAACCTGATGTCATTCAAGAGCAGGAAGAAAATGAAAACATCAAAATAACAACTGAGGAACTCGAGGCTATCACATTATTCAAACAATGGCCAGAAAGAAAAGTCTATGTTAGAGCAAAACTAAGCCCAAAAATGAAAGATAACTTAGTTAATTTTTTAAAGCTAATGTAGATTGTTTTGCTTGGTCGCATTCAGATATGATAGATATACCACCGGAGGTGATGACTCACAAATTGAATAGGATCCTCTATACCCACCAGTCAAGCAAAAGAAAAGGAAGCAAGGGTCCTTCAAAAACAAAGTAATTGAAGATGAGGTACAAAAACTTCTAAAAATCGAATCAATACGAGAGGTAAAGTACCCTAACTGGTTAGCTAATACAATGGTAGTTCCAAAAAAGAATGGAAAATGGCAGGTTTGTGTAGATTATACTGATTTAGATATAGCTTGTCCAAAAGATTCATTTCCTTTACCGCATAAAGATCAATTAGTTGATTCTACTGCAGGTCATGAGCTGTTGAGTTTTTTAGATGCGTATTCATGTTATAATCAAATAAAAATGGATCCCCTAAATGAAGAAAAGACTTTGTTTATTACAGACAAGGGGACTTATTGTTATAAAGGTATGCCCTTTGGATTAAAAAACGCTGGAGCCACGTACCAAATATTGGTAACCAAGATGTTTCAAGAAAACCTGGGAAAGACTATGGAAGTATACATCGATGATATGCTAGTCAAATCTGCACGAGCATGAAATCACTTTCAACACCTTTCGAGCACCTTCAAAATTCTTCACAAATATAATATGAAATTAGGTTTTCTTGTATATAACATAGGTATTGAAGTGAACCCTGCGCAAATCAAAACCATTGAAGAGATACCAGACATACTCACAAGCAAAAAAGAAGTACAAAGGTTGACAGGAAGAATAGCAGCTTTAGGAAGATTTATTCCAAATCTTCGGAGAAAAATTTTAAATTCTTTTCAGTATTGAAAAAGCAAAACCAGTTTGAATGGACTGATGAATGTCAAAAAGCCCTCAAAAATTTAAAAGCATATTTATCAAAACCACCTCTGCTGGCTAAACCAAAGGATGGAGAAAGGCTACTCGTCTATCTCGCAGTGTCAAAAATGGTTGTAAGTGTGGTTTTAGTATAAGAAAATAAAGGTAAACAATCTTCAATTTATTATGTTAGTAAATCTTTGTTAGATGATGAGACTCGATATCCTTAATTAGAAAAACTTGCTTTAGCATTAGTTATGACATCTAAAAAGTTGAGACCTTATTTTCAATGCCATCCTATCTCAGTAGTAATTGCTTACCCTCTAAGAAATATATTGCTTAAGCAAGAACTGCCAGAAAGGTTATCTAAATAGGATATAGAACTCAGTGAATATGATATCATGTACCAACCTAGAACTGCGATAAAATCACAAAATTTTAGCATATATTGTAGCAGATTTCAGCACAGAAGTAGTTTTTGAAGCATAAAAGGAACTACAAGTATTCACCGTATCTAATCCAGGTACATGGACTCTATTTTCCGATGGCTCCTCGAATGATAAAGGAGCGGGTTTAGGTATTAATCCCACCTTCGGGAGAAAATATAAGACATCAATAAAATGATATCCCATCACTAATAATGAAGCAGAGTACGAAGCTGTGATTGCAGGTATGGAACTAGAACAAGAACTTGCTATAGAGCAAATTGTAATTAAAAGTGATTCCCAACTGGTAGGTAACCAAATGCAGGGTACATACATAGCTAGAGAGGCATGAATGCAGCAATATTTGGAAAATTCATGAGAATTGATTAGACAGTTTCAATCATGGAAAATTGTGAAAATACCTAGGGAGGAGAATGCAGAAGAAGATGCACTTGCTAATCTCGCGTCAATTGCGGAAATAACAAATGCAGAAAATACTATCGTTATACATTTGTTTCATTTAGCACCCGACCAAGCTAAAAATGAGGTAAATTTCAATAATTTAACTTGGGACTGGAGAAACGAGTTTGTTAACTTTCTGCAATAAGGAAGCCTACCTGAAGACAAGAAAGAGTCTCAGTTAAAACAACGAAAAGTTGCCCGTTACTACTTAATTCGTGAAAAATTATACCGAAAGATGTTCGGAGGACCTTTAGCAAGATGCCTCGGACCTGCTCAGGTAGAATATGTGATGAGAGAAGTACACGAGGGACATAGCGGAAATCAGCAGGAGGAAGATCCTTGGTAAAAACTTCAATAAGAGCAGGATACTACTGGCCAAAATGGAAGAAGATGCAGAAAGTTTTGTGGCAAAATATGATAAATGCCAACGGTATGGCAATAACATGCATCACCCAGTAGAATTATTACATCCGATTATTTCCCCATGGCTATTCATGAAGTGGGGAATGGATATCGTGGGTCCATTTCTACAAGCTAAAGGAAAGGTACGGTTTTTGTTAGTATTAACAGATTATTTTTCCAAATGGGTAGAGGCCGGAGCCTTCAAACAGGTACAACAAAAAGAAGTCATGGACTTTATTTGGAGAAATTATATGCCGATTCAGAGTGCCAAGAGAAATCATATGTGATAATGGCCCACAATTCATAGGCACAAAGATCACGAATTTTTTTAAAAGTTGGCAGATTAAACAAATAACTTCCTCACCTTACCACCCTATTGTCAATGGACAAGCCGAATCAACAAATAAGGTTATAATTAATAATTTGAAAAAGATATTAGAAGAATCAAAAGGTATGTGGCCCGAGTTGTTACTAGGAGTATTATGGGCTTATCGAACGACAACAAAGACAGGCACGGGAGAAACTCCACTTTCACTCATTTATGGTGTTGAAGCCTTAATTCCAGTTGAAATGGGTGAGCCAAGTAAGATATTTACACAAGCAACTGAGGAATCAAATGGTGAAGAGATGAGAACGAATTTAGATTTAATCGACGAAAGAAGAGAACAACTCTAATAAGAATGGTAGCTCAGAAGCAAATTATTGAGCGATACTACAACAGGAAAGCTCATCTCAGATATTTCAAGATTGGGAAATTCGTCCTCAATAAGGTTTTTCAATCAACAAAAGCAGCTGGTGTAGGAAAGTTGAGCCCAAATTGGGAAGGTCCTTACAGGATTCGAAACATCGCTGAAAAGGGAGCATACGAGTTGGAAACCATGGAAGGCAAGGTACTACCCTCGAATTGGAATGTTGTTCATTTAAAGAAGTATTACTTCTAGGAAAAGGAAGTACCCGCAGTCAGGTATCGCTCAATTGTGATTTTATTCTTTTAAATTATACTAACCATTTTAGATGATAGGCAAAAAGCTAGCCCGTACCAAATGATGATATTAGACCCAAAAGACGCGTGGAATACAGAATTATTCCCAGTCTAGGTTACAACCTTTCTGATGGAAATGAAAGGGTTAAGCATTCATCATATAAATGTATACCTCCAAGTCCCGTATGTATTTCTCTTTTCAGGAAATGGACCAAAGGGAAAGAATGTCAAGTACTCAATATTTCATACTTCAAAGCTCTAACACTTGGGGGACTATTATATATGAAGGCAATGAAGACTAAAAGTCAGAAAATCAAGCCTGAATCAGCCCAAGAGCTAAAAGTCAAGAGCTAATCAAGACCCAAAAAACAAGCCTGAGTCAAAAACCTTTGAAATAACCTTGATAAGTGTAAACTCGCAAGAAGGATAAAAGATGGACACAAGATACATTCCAAGTTCCTACGGGTTTTTAGGTTAAGGGAAATAATTAGTCACAGGCTAATAGATAGAACCAGAATTCTGGAACCTGTTATAAAGAAAACAGTTATGAAAGAGTTGTAGATGTTGTACAAAATGTTATTTATATAAATGAAGAGTGATGTGTAAAATTTGAAAGTTCAAAGCATAAAACTTCCTCAAATTATTCATTTTTCTACTTCTTTCATATATTTACACCAACATGAAGTTGAGACGTCTTCTTCATTAGTGTCGTTTATAAAAGGGCCCTCTTTTATAAAAATTCATGTATATCAAAATCACGAAATATTAGAGCATTTTTAAAATGCAAGTTTAAATACCAAAGAGTGAAACGAAAACTCAACATCAAAATAAGCGGAAGTTTATATATTAAACTTGGCCAAAAGCTAAGTTACTTGTTTGTTATCAAACCCCAGAATGAGATAGGAGTAAACTAACATCCATTCCAAAAAAGAAAATAAAAGCTTCCCATCAAAAAAGTTCCAAATAAAACTAAGTAACTAAAACACTAAGGGGCAGCATCCAAGGTGGCATCATTCACTGGCACATCAGCAACGGGAGAAGATTCAACTTGGGGAGAAGAGGCTTGAACACTAACTTCACCAGGAGTAGGATCATCACCTTCAGGAATGTCAACCTCAACTGAGGAAAGGATTTGACTTTGCTTAGTTTTTTCAATTGTTTCTTTAGCTTTAGCGATCTCAGCATTAAGGTCGAAGCCCTCCTTGCTGGCCTCCATCAAGTCTCAAGGAGAGTATTCAAAAAATTCCAACTCACGTCAAGTGTCAGCTTATCTTCAAGAGCCTCATAATCTTTCTCCCACTGATCAGTCTCGGCCTTCAGCTCTTCTTTCTCAACTTTGGAAGCAGCATAGGCAATCTTCAAAGGGGCTAGAGAACTCTCCAAGAACTTGATCTTATTAGAAGAGGCACGAAGATCCTCTTGAGCTTGAGTAAGTGATTGAACTAACTCTCCGGCATAAGTCTCTTTCTGGTTAAGAAGTTCCTTCAAACCCCTTATCTCTTCAGTGGCTTTCGAAAGCTGCTCAGCAAATGAAGATTCAAGGATATCCTTGTCTTTGCCAACTTGACTTGAAGAAGCCTTTTCAATTGCTAACTTAGCAACAACCATCTTCACTTGTTTCTCTAAGGCATTCTTCTCCTCTGCCAATACATCCTTCTCCAGGTGAAGGCCCTCAAATTGCTCCTTCCAGTTGTCAGCTTCAGTACAGTAATCATTAACTTGTTGCTCGGTATGAAAAATCATTTTGATAAGTTTCGTGCCTATCAAATTGATCTACAAAATAAAGGAAAGGAGTTATGGTTGAATAAGAAACAACAAAGAAAAGAGAAGTAAAGTTAAAACTAGAACCTTCATAGATGAATGAACAATATCATTCATCCAAGTCAATGAACTGTGACTCTCCAACTTTGCCTTCTCTACTGGACCAAGCAAAGGTTTCGACCATACATCAGCTTGACTAGATTTTTTCAACATGTACCCACTATCAGGAACCTCAACGATAATATTCTTCATCACTTTATTGCTACTAGAAGGTTTAACTTCTGCATGAGAAGTAATAGCAAATGGAATGGCAGAGGAGGTGGAAGCAGTCACAGGGCTAGCAGCAGCAACTTCAGGTAAGGGAGTTTGAGAACGAACGGGGACTGACACTGGAAGGAAAGCAAGAGGCAACTCCTCAGAAACAGGGCCAATAGCTTCATCACTATCAAATCCACAAGTAAACAACTGTTCAACAGAATCATAGGGATGAACATTCATTTCTTCATCGAAAATCACTAATGGAGCACTTTCGGGCTCATCCAAAAGCCTGGAAGGGATTGAACTCGGAGGAGGGGTAGCTTCATCATAAAAAATAACGTGCCTCCTAACTCGAGGCTTGTGTACTAAAGAACCTTCTTCCGGTTCTTCTTCACCCTCAGAACCACGGGCTCCATCAGCTTTTTTTTCCAGAGAAGAGCTCAAAATCCTCTCTTGGGCAAGAGACACAGAAAGTCTTGTAGAAGAAATAGACGCGGGACTGACACCACGGATAGGAAATCCTAGAAAATAAAAAATCTTAGTAAGAAACTCTTAAGCTAACAGAAGAGAAGGAAAGAAATTAAACGGGAAAGGTACCGTGTGTTTTGAATTTCCAACCAAACCTCTAATAAAGGTATTTCTAAGACCTTATCTCCATAGGGGCAACTGATAATAACTTTCATATCCAAACACGGAAGTTAGGAATCTCCTCGAAAACTTCTATGGTTGCTGAAAAAGTAGACTGGAGAATATGAGTTTCTTTTTTCAAAAAAGGAAAAAGATAAGGGAAAAATACTTACGTGCAAAATTCCATTTTTCTGGAAAGGGCATATTCTCTTCACCCTCCAAAGAGCTAGTGGGAGACGCAACAAAGCGGGCATACCAGCCACGATCTCTATCATCCTCGGGGCTAACCAATACCCTCTTACTTATGTCCACAAGTGAAAAAACCCTTCACGAAATAATTTAGGGGAATAAAGATGAAGCAAGTGATGAAAGGTGAAAGGAAGGGAATCCAAGTTAGATAGATAACAAAAGCATGCAACAACCCTCCAAACAATGGGACCGATCTTTCCTAGGCATACATTGAAAAAGCGGCAGAATTCAATAATTATTGGGTCAATGGGTGGTCTAAATCCTAAAGTGAAAGGATATGTATAAATAAAGGAATAACCATCCTAGTATAAGGTTATTCTTTGGTTTGAACCAGGAACTAAAATTGGGAAGTTAGATTTCCAGTTGCATTCTCTTCGAACAAGAGAAATTAAACCAGTGGTGATTTGAGTAGGATAAAGATCAACACTGTCATGGGAGGCTAAGGAAGAAACTTGATTTCTTATAGTTTCTCGATCAGATGAGAAAGAAAATTCCTGTGGAACAATTTCATTGACTGTTGGTTCACGTAGAGGTTCACTCGATTCCCAATTTCTAGAAGAAGATCTAGGGGTTAAAGAAGCCCTAGGTTTAGAAGACGAGGGAGCGTGAATACTGGTTTGAGATGAAGAATCGCGATTGGACATCAAACCTAAACTACGAAATTTGCCCCATCTTCTTCTTCCAACAGGAGTAGAAGAAGGAGAAAGTTCATCAACAATGACAACTTTGCGAGGATCGGGAGTTGATGAAGACATGGTTGTATAAGGAATTAACAGAGGAATATGCACTAAAGAGAGAAGGAAGAATGAAGAAGAAGGGTACTGTAGAAAGAAGGTTTCGTAGAACCTAAGAAATATGAAGTATTTATAAGGAAAAGTTACCATCGTATAAAGTAGGTCATGATGAAGTGTCATAATGAAATCGTCACTTCGTACTGACACAGCCGCAGAAAAACCCTAAAAAAAGCTGAGAAACCGCAGAACCAATCATCAAAATCCACGTGGCATGTGCATTAAATAGAAGTGACAAACGATGCATTGGTTCTGAAGGAAACACAATGATGCTTGGGAAACAGCGGCATAGAATTAACGCCATAAATACTTACCACTTCCTGAATAATCAATTATAGAATATTCAGAAAGTTGGGGGACTATCTGTATTGATGATAAATAAGTGATACACGTGGAATTGTATTTAGCTGACAGAGCATGATATGTGGAACAATGAGGAAATGACAACTGGCATATTTCATTTGAAAGATGTATGGAGCACAGGAGGTAAGGGACAAACACCCACGAGATAATAAAGAACTTACGTTCGAACCTAAACAACTGATGAAGAGGAACGAGCGGAATGAATCAAGACTAGAAAGAGGGAAGATTCACGAACCCATAATTAATGAGGAAGGGGAATCAGAATCGGTTACAAAATCCTTATAGAAAATTACGATTACCAATCATAACGGGCAATTAATGCCATTAAAGCTCATAATGATTCCGCCATAAATAGGAGAAAATATTATATTTGTAAACTCCTATATAAGGGGAGAGAATCTCATTTATAAGGACAAGTTCCGAGTACTATCAAAATATATTTACTTTCTCTTGCTTATTCAGTGCAATCACTTATTCTCTCTTTTTAGTTACTTTTCGTCAATTTTATTTCCTTTTAATTGAATTGTTGAGGAAGTAAGGAACTATTTGGTTATCAGTAACCCGATTTCTTCTAAAATTAGGCTTTGACTAAAAATTCTATTTTTTGGTTAAACACTCACAATAAAAAACAGCTCCAAATTATATTCATCTCTAAATACAAGTCTAATTTTCAAATACTATTTTTTTTAAATCACTTTTTCGAAATCAGTGTTTGACCACAAAATTTCAAATTTCCACTTGAAGAAGAATTTTGAAATTTTTTGAAAATTTGAAAAACTCCAAGAAGCTGTTTTCCAAAATTTTTGTTCAGATCACTCACAAAACTCAAAAAACAACCCAAAATTATATTCATTTCCAAAAACAAATCTAATTTCAAAACTTAAATTGTTTGTCACTTTTTTGGAATTTTACAATTCTTATGTCCAAACGCCCACTTAATCTCCAAAATATGCATTTTCCTTTCTTTTTTTTTTAAAAGAAGCACTTTTAATCCATTAATTGCTAGCACTCTATTAGTCAACTATTTGGCTAAAACAAATGGTGGAATCATACTTCTTTGTGAATATATATATATATATAT
>ML368708.1:0-10298 GCA_005239525.1 Nicotiana knightiana | reverse complement strand
GGTCCGGTTACCCGTTTCAAAATAATTAAACGGACCAACCCCCTCTAACCCCCCTACCCAGCCCACCCGACCCCCTATGAACCGGGCCGGGCCGGTTCCGGTTTTAACCGGTCTGGGCCGGTCCGGTTACGGGTCAACCTGGCCCGTTTGCCACCTTTAGTTCCAGTTGGGGGGCAGGCACTGGAGGTGCTTGTTGTTACGCCCGGACTTCAGGAGACCTGGGTGCAGTTTTTGGGTATAATTGGTACATTGACTCAGGCGGGATCGATTTTAGTGCACCGGCTACTCCACAAATCAGGGGAGGAGTTCAGACTCCCACCATCTACACTCCAGAGCAGCGAGATCATGTTGGTCAGGTTCCAGGTGTCATGGCAGCACATCATGTGGTTTCAGTTCAGCCGTGCTTAGGGCAGCAACATCGGAGGAAGAACAACTTAAACTTGAGAGGTACAGGAAGTACCACCCTCCTATCTTTCAATGGATGGGCGACAAATGATGCCCGGGGTTTCCTGGAGGAGTGTCACTGCATTCTTCGTGCTATGGGAATTATGGAGTCGAGCGGGGTTGCTTTTATCACGTCCTAGTTTGGAGGAGTGATTGTTAGTGGTGGCGGGCATATGAGATGGGGTAGCCTGGTCGAGTCAGCTTCACTTACATGGGTTCAGGTTTCAGAGATTTTCCTGAGAGGGTTTATACCTCAGTTCCTTCGAGATGCACAGCGCATGGAGTTTGAGCAGTTGCGTCAGGGCACTGTGTCAGTATTAGAGTATTCAATCAGATTCAGTGATTTGGCCAGGCATGCACCTGCCTTAGTCGCTACAGTTAGAGGGTGAGTCCGTAGATTCATTGAAGGACTCAGACATGATATTCAGTTCAGCATGGCTCGAGAGTTGGAGTCGTATGTTTTGTTTCAGCAGGTGGTAGGGGTCGCTCGCCGGTTAGAGGGCATGTGGGACCGGGAGCGAGAGGACATGCGAGATCAGGAGAGAGAGAGTCCAGGGAGGCCTCGTAGGTCGGGGAGATCTATTGGTCCTTATTATGGAGGCAAGGTACGACACGGTAGAAGTTTTATGGGTCAGCCAGTTCCGTTTTCATTACCAGCTTCGCATGGGGTTTCAGGTACTCAAGGGTCTCAGGGTACTCATATTGCACAGTTTCCACAACCACGTCAGCAGAGAGGTTGTTTTGAGTGTGGAGATGTCAGCCATAGGGTGAGAGATTGTTCCAGGATTTAGTCAGGCGTGCCATAGCAGGGTATTCAGGTAAGTAGAGGGCGCCCCAGAGGGGGAGGCCCAACCCATTGATGTATTTCCTATAGTAGGCCGTTGTGCCGGATATTGCCATGCATGTATGTTTTGATTTTTTGCAGAGGGGCACCACTTGTATTTCACCATAGTTCTGTTGGTTGGGACGAGTTTCCCTTATTTATGAGTGAGTTTCATGCTTTGCACTCTATTTTCGTGTTTGCTCCTGTTGGGAGACTCTATGAGTGGTAACCCATGTCTATCTTTGTTTTATTCATCATTGAGAGTGGTGAGACTAGAAGTGAGTCTTTATTGTTCATCATGGTAAGCTTTATATGATTTTCCTAAGTATTTTGGTTACGGGCTGTGAATTGATACTCTATCGAGATGTGAGTTAAGTGAGCGTCATGATATTATTGGCAGAGCTGAGTTAGTGAGATATTTCAAATGGTATGATATACATTCGGTATGTGATTTAGAGTTGAGGGCGAGACCCTCGTGATATTTTGTGATTCGATATGTCCGGACCGGGATGAGTGCCGCGGTGGAAATTTTATCAGGATGGGTGATGATAGGCTATAATTGCGTATTTTAGTCGCTTATTACACTCTAGTTTACTGCACTTTAATTGAGTTTGAGCTTTAATTGCTAGTGTTTTACACTAATTGTGTGTTTTATGCCTTGTAGGAGTGATTCCGAGCTATACAGATGTTATGTAATGATTTCAAGTGATTTGGAGCATTTAAGTCTGAGTAAAAGCCCAAGGAATTAAGCCGGGATCGTGTTCGGGGGTCAAATTTGATAGTTAAGAACAAACGAAGACTCGAAGAGGCATATTATGCACTGTCTAGTAAAATAGACATAACTCATTATTAAGAACTCCATTTGTGATATATAATATATGGTTGGAAATCTAATTCAAAGGGATACAACTTTCATGTTTTAAGTTTTCCCAAATTCTAAAAGGAACAGGGAGAAAAACGCGGTCGAAATTGAGACCGCGCACTGACCGCGCAAATGGGGCAGAAACCTTTCGATATGCGCGGCCACTAGTGCGGGCGTAGCGCGACCGCGCTACTCCAGACTTAAAAAACTGTCCTTTTTCGTGTAGGGGAAGGTATAATTGTTTGGGCCCGACCCTACTTGGTATATATACATGGAAAAATGGTATTTTGGGTCGATTGGACAGATTTGAGACAGAGATTCGACCTAAGGAGGCAGAGACACAATAGGAGCAAGGCGGAGAATTCTTCTACGAGTTTTTCTTTCCTCTTCCTATTTTTCATTGTTGGTTATGACTTCTAGTATTGTAGTTTTACATACTATTATGAATAGCTAATTTGTTATCTAGGGTTTTGATGGAACCTTTTGTAGGATAATTTCTTGTTATGTTTTTATATAATTGAGTCGTTGGATTTCTCTACTTGTTCAACTACGTGTTTATTGTTGTTGATTGAATGGCCATCGATTGAGTGTGCTTATTTATTATGTGTTGCTTGAGAAAAGATACATATTTAGGTGGTTGTTGAACAACTTCACTCCTAACATATGTGAGAAATCAATACAATAGGTTTAAAGGTAGGTTTAGGAAGAACAAAGCATTAACGTGGTCATAATGAGCGGTTAGATAAAGCCAACTAGCGTAGTTTGAGAGAATATGTCTAGTAAATTATTGTAGTTGCTCGAGAGAGAATTACGGCACCTAAAGTGCTCACGATCAGTAGAGAATACATAGGCGAAATTATAGAAACATAGTGGGAAGGATTCCGACAGTTGGGGAAATCATAACTCTAGACCTCCTAAATTTAATCTCCAACCCTTAGCATCTTTAGTTGTTAATTTACTACTTTATTTTCTTAGTTAATTAGTTAGAAATAAATATTATAATCTCAATAATTAGGAAATTGTTTGGACTTGCGTTTCTTAGAAATATTGAACAATTATAGCGAAACCTTAGTTCTCTGTGGATTCAACTTCGGACTCTTAGACCGGATTATATTTGCAACGACCGCTTATCCTTTTTAGGACTAGAGTTGGGCGTGATCAAATTTTGGCGCCGTTGCCGGGGAACTAACGGTGTAGCTGTAGGTGTACATATTGCTAAGTTTCAAGTTTGAATTTTGTTTTTCAGTATTTAATTTTTATTTTAGTTTTATTTTTAAATTTGAAAAACATGGCATCATGGAATTATGAGAACATGGATGTTGGTAATTCTACTTTTGATCCTCGCTATGCATATTGTGAAGGAAACCACCCAGGACAAAATTATCAAAATATTCTCGAGAGTGAGTTATGTGCACCAACTCAATCTTATGTGTGGAATGTGTGAGGTATGTATGGTGGTCAAAATGGTCACTTTTATTATTATGCTTATATTTCTTATCTTCCCCCAACCCCTTACTATGATGGTTCTACCTTTTATGGTGAAGTTAATAGGAACAAAGAACCTGGGGATGCAGACCTGAAGGAGATCAAGGATATGTTAAAGTGCCTTCTGGAACAAAATAATGAGAAACAATTGCAGCTAGAAAGGCAAGAGGGAACTATTCGCAAGTTGGAGGCTCAATTGAGTCAAGTGGTTGGAGCTTTTAATACTCAACAAGCCAATATTGAAGATAGCAGACAAGAAGAACATGAATTTGAGGTGTTAATTGGGAGGTCAGAGTAGAACATCAACAACCTAGCCAACTACAATTTGAGGATGTCGATGTTGAAGAAGTGAGACTAGAGCCAGCCGAGGACTTTGATGATATAAATTTTGTTGACTTTAGTATCATTGATGTTGAGGATGTTGAAAGTTCTGAAGTTCATGTGTTTGAGTGCATTGGTCCACACTCTAAGCATTTTTCCACATTATGTTTGGATGATGATATGGAAATAGATGACTCTGAACCAATTGAGGAGTCAAGGAATGAGGAACAAGGTGCATATATTCTGGAATTCTTCTAGCCAGAAAGTCAGGATTACATACCTCATACAAAGGCCAAGGAGTGCAGAATACTACATTATTTCCTTGGGCCAGTTAGATTTGTTCCACCGCCCCATGACCATAATCATAAGCTTGAATCAAAACTCGAGGTTCAATTCATAAGCTCGAGGTGGAGGCAAAAAGTGATTCACGTCGTGCCGCGACGTTAAATCAAGCGCTTGTTGGGAGGCAACCCAGCTTTATTTTTATTTTTAATTTAGTTTATTTTATTTATTTTATTATTATTTTTATTATTGTATTATTCTTGGAGTGTCGATTTTTGATTTTTAGGAGCATGGAATGCAAAGCCATTGGAAGGATGCTATAGCAAACCAGATGGTTGGAACTAAGTGTGAGGTATCCGCATGAAGGACCAGGCGTGGAAGTCTGAGTACCCCATGAGATGCTAGTGCTTCGGCCTTTGGTCTACCAGGGAGTTTTTTTTACTCTCTTATAGTATGATGTGCATCTGGGACAATGCACAATTTTAAGTGTGAGGTGAGGAGATCGTCTGGATGACTTTTCATGCTATTTTAGTTGTGTTAGTTTAGTTGAATAATTTTTTTTTTGGACAAAAATAGAAAAGATTGGACTTTTCCCGATGATGGATCTATTAGACAATTTTCTTGAGGGATTTAAGTCTAAAAAAAAAGATTTTCTTTTGTTAGGTAGTGTAGTAATTCCCCTTTGTTTTTCTTTGTGCCGCGGTTCTTTTTCAAGGGTTTTTTTAACCGGGTGTAGTTAGTTTTTTAGGAATAGGAGCCATTGTGTTGTGTTTTGAATTGAAGCAATATCTCTTGACTTTGTTATGCCTTGAGAATATTGAGTACTTTGGTTGTGACGCTTAGGCTCAATTTTTGACTCTTGTATAAGTACCTTAAATTGTATGATTTTAAATTTGATTAACTGCTTTGACTAGAGTGTCTTGATGAATCCAATCCTGAGTGAGTTAAGTGTCATGTGTGTGTGAGATTTGTGTGTTATTCTGTGCATTGCATTTGATGCCTAGTACTTGCCCCGTGTGTTTGCAGAGCGAAATAGTAGTTTTGTTCAGTCTTGGAAGTGATATAGGCGTTTCTTTGTTGAGCCAGATATGTATATTTTACCCGCCTAATTGTTATTTATCGTAGTTAAGCCCTTTGAGCATGTAATCCTGTTTCTTTGGCAACCACATTACAAGCCTTACCCATTTGTTTGAATTAACCATCTATTTGAACCTTTTAACCTCTCATGAGCACTTGAATTGTTATGAACTGTCTAAAAATTAAAGTGTGGGGTGGTTGGTTTGGCTTTTGAGTGGAACTAATGAAATAAGGAGAAATGTGCACTGTTTCGAAAAAGTGAGCGCCACTTGGATTTAAAAAAAAAGTATTCCTTGATAAGTGGTGACTCTTGATGTAATAGTGCTTAAATAAGTATGGGGTAATTGATGTGAATGTGGAGTTTGATTTGACATAAGTATGGGGTTTGAATGTTAAAGTATATGTATTAAAGTGCTTAGGGAGGTGTAGTCACTCATATATCTAAATGTATCCTACCCGTCCCGCATCATACATTACAACCAAGTGAAGTCTTACTAGATCCTAGACTGAATGAACTCGGTTATTAGAGTAGTACATTACGGGCAAGCCTATGGTGCATCTTTTGTGGCACATGAATATTATTTCTGAGAGTGAGTGAATTCTTTCTATCTTGAGTTCTTAAGTGTTCTTAAATTTTATTGTGTGGAACTACTCTCTTTTGTTGTGTGAGGGCACTTGATTCATGAAGGAAAGATAATGTCAGTGACCTCTATGTTAGAGTAAGTGGGTGATTTGTGAATAATGCGTGGTACTTGTGAGTCAAATCTTGAGGTGAAGATGTTACGCTTTTGTGCTTAGTCTATTTTAAATATTCTTGGTGTGATGAGTTAGGAGAGTTGCTTAAAAAGGTCGTGTCTATATAAATTGTAATTTGATTGCTCGAGGACGAGCAATGGTTTAAGTGTGGGGTGTTGATGATAGGTTATAATTGTGTATTTTAGTCTCTTATTACACTCTAGTTTACTGCACTTTAATTGAGTTTGAGCTTTAATTGCTAGTGTTTTGTACTAATAGTGTGTTTTATGCCTTGTAGGAGTGATTCTGAGCTATATAGATGTTATGGAATGAATTCAAGTGATTTGGAGCTTTGAAGTCTAAGTATAATCCCAATGAATTAATCCGGGATCATGTTCGGGGGCCAAATTTGATAGTTAAGAACAAACGAAGACTCGAAGAGGCATATTGCGCACTATCTAGTAAAATAGACATAACTGTTTGATCCAAAATCCATTTGGGATATATAATATATGGTTGGAAAGATAACTCAAAGGGATACAACTTTCATATTTTAGGTATTTCCAAATTCCAAACGGAACAGGGTGAAAAATGCAGTCGACACCGTAACTGCGCACTGACCGTGCAAATGGGCAGAAACTTCTCGATATGCGTGGCCACTAGCGCGGGCGTAGCGTGACCGCGCTACTCCAGACCTGAAAAACTGTTTTTTTCATTTAGGGGAAGGTATAATTGTTTGGACCCGACCCTACTTGGTATATATACATGGAAAAATGGTATTTTGGATAGATTGGACAAATTTGAGATAGAGATTCGACCTAAGGAGGCAGAGACACAATAAAAGCAAGGTGGGGAATTCTTCTACGAGTTTTTCTTTCCTCTTCCTATTTTTCATTGTTGGTTATGACTTCTAGTATTGTAGTTTTACATACTATTATGAATAGCTAATNTTAATAGTAGCAATATCTCGAAACGTGCTAATGCCTTGAGAATAGTCAGTACTTTGGTTGTGACGCTTAGGCTCAATTTTTGACTCTTGTATAAGTACCTTAAATTGTATGATTTTAAATTTGATTAACTGCTTTGACTAGAGTGTCTTGATGAATCCAATCCTGAGTGAGTTAAGTGTCATGTGTGTGTGAGATTTGTGTGTTATTCTGTGCATTGCATTTGATGCCTAGTACTTGCCCCGTGTGTTTGCAGAGAGAAATAGTAGTTTTGTTCAGTCTTGGAAGTGATATAGGCGTTTCTTTGTTGAGCCAGATATGTATATTTTACCCGCCTAATTGTTATTTATCGTAGTTAAGCCCTTTGAGCATGTAATCCTGTTTCTTTGGCAACCACATTACAAGCCTTACCCATTTGTTTGAATTAACCATCTATTTGAACCTTTTAACCTCTCATGAGCACTTGAATTGTTATGAACTGTCTAAAAATTAAAGTGTGGGGTGGTTGGTTTGGCTTTTGAGTGGAACTAATGAAATAAGGAGAAATGTGCACTGTTTCGAAAAAGTGAGCGCCACTTGGATTTAAAAAAAAAGTATTCCTTGATAAGTGGTGACTCTTGATGTAATAGTGCTTAAATAAGTATGGGGTAATTGATGTGAATGTGGAGTTTGATTTGACATAAGTATGGGGTTTGAATGTTAAAGTATATGTATTAAAGTGCTTAGGGAGGTGTAGTCACTCATATATCTAAATGTATCCTACCCGTCCCGCATCATACATTACAACCAAGTGAAGTCTTACTAGATCCTAGACTGAATGAACTCGGTTATTAGAGTAGTACATTACGGGCAAGCCTATGGTGCATCTTTTGTGGCACATGAATATTATTTCTGAGAGTGAGTGAATTCTTTCTATCTTGAGTTCTTAAGTGTTCTTAAATTTTATTGTGTGGAACTACTCTCTTTTGTTGTGTGAGGGCACTTGATTCATGAAGGAAAGATAATGTCAGTGACCTCTATGTTAGAGTAAGTGGGTGATTTGTGAATAATGCGTGGTACTTGTGAGTCAAATCTTGAGGTGAAGATGTTACGCTTTTGTGCTTAGTCTATTTTAAATATTCTTGGTGTGATGAGTTAGGAGAGTTGCTTAAAAAGGTCGTGTCTATATAAATTGTAATTTGATTGCTCGAGGACGAGCAATGGTTTAAGTGTGGGGTGTTGATGATAGGTTATAATTGTGTATTTTAGTCTCTTATTACACTCTAGTTTACTGCACTTTAATTGAGTTTGAGCTTTAATTGCTAGTGTTTTGTACTAATAGTGTGTTTTATGCCTTGTAGGAGTGATTCTGAGCTATATAGATGTTATGGAATGAATTCAAGTGATTTGGAGCTTTGAAGTCTAAGTATAATCCCAATGAATTAATCCGGGATCATGTTCGGGGGCCAAATTTGATAGTTAAGAACAAACGAAGACTCGAAGAGGCATATTGCGCACTATCTAGTAAAATAGACATAACTGTTTGATCCAAAATCCATTTGGGATATATAATATATGGTTGGAAAGATAACTCAAAGGGATACAACTTTCATATTTTAGGTATTTCCAAATTCCAAACGGAACAGGGTGAAAAATGCAGTCGACACCGTAACTGCGCACTGACCGTGCAAATGGGCAGAAACTTCTCGATATGCGTGGCCACTAGCGCGGGCGTAGCGTGACCGCGCTACTCCAGACCTGAAAAACTGTTTTTTTCATTTAGGGGAAGGTATAATTGTTTGGACCCGACCCTACTTGGTATATATACATGGAAAAATGGTATTTTGGATAGATTGGACAAATTTGAGATAGAGATTCGACCTAAGGAGGCAGAGACACAATAAAAGCAAGGTGGGGAATTCTTCTACGAGTTTTTCTTTCCTCTTCCTATTTTTCATTGTTGGTTATGACTTCTAGTATTGTAGTTTTACATACTATTATGAATAGCTAATTTGTTATCTAGGGTTTTGATGGAACCTTTTGTAGGATAAATTCTTGTTATGTTTTTATATAATTGAGTCGTTGGATTTCTCTACTTGTTCAACTGTAATAACCCGACCGGTCGTTTTGAGCTCTAGCGTGTCGTTCAGCAGTTTAAGGTCATGAGAAGCTCCATTTCAGGTATTATGACTTGTAGGTGCAGTCGGCATTGAATTTCGGGAAGTTTAGAGTCAATTCGGAAAGAAAATTCTCATTTCAGAAGCCTTAAGATGGAGAAATGGACTAAGATTGGAATTTTGAGTAAACGACCTCCGAATCAGGATTGAAGGTTCCAGTGGGTTCGTATGATGATTTCAGACTTGGGCGTATGTCCGGATCGGGCTTTGGAGAACCCAGGAGCCTTCGACGCATATTATGGAAGATAACATTTCAGAAGAATTTCATAAGTTTGTGCTGTAAGGCATTTCCATGTACAGATGCCCGTTTGGGATTCCGAGCCTGGGAATAGCTCCGTATGGTGATTCTGGAGTTGGGAGCGCGATGGGAAGTGAATTCGGATGTCCGTAGGTCATTTTGAATTCATTTGGCTAAAGATAGAGATTTAAGGGTTTTTGAGAAATCCGACCAGAAGTGGAAATTTTGATATCAGGGTTGGAATGCAATTCCGGAAGTTGGAACAGGTCTGTAATGTTGAATGTGACTTGTGTGCAAAATTTGAGGTTAATCGGACGTGATTTGATGGGTTTCGGCATCGAATGTGGAAGTCTGGAATTTCAAGTTCTTAAAGTTTGAGTTTGAGTGCGATTCGCGATTTCGGTGTTGTTTGATGTGATTTGTGGCCTCGAGCAAGTTCGTGGGATGTTATGGGACTGAGTCGTGTGATTGGACGGGGTCTCGGGGGCCTCGGGTGGATTCCGGGTGGTTAACAGATCAAATTTGAAGTTGGAAGAGGAGCTGGAGCTACTGGTGTCTGGTGTGACCGCACCTGCAAGGATTTGGCCGCAGGTGTGGAGCCGCAGGTGCGAGAGTGGGCTGGCTTTGCTGGGATCGCAGGTGCGATGGACTTTCCGCACCTGCGAAGGCGCAAATGCGGGCTTTGGGTTGTAGTTGCGGATCCGACTGAAGGAGAAGGAAGCCGCAGGTGCGGGCTCGTAGGCGCACCTACGGAAGCGCAGCTGCGAAGATCGTATCGCAGATGCGAAAAATGGCTTGGGTAGAATGTTTTGAAACCGTGATTTTTGGCCATTTCCTCATTATTTCATCTTGGCATGGGCAATTTTGGGAGGCTTCAAAGGGGGACGTTCATCATGCATTGCGAGGTAAGTAAATTCCTCTCATTTTA
>ML368707.1:17615-73254 GCA_005239525.1 Nicotiana knightiana | reverse complement strand
GAAAGGAAAAGTTAATTAGAATGCAATATGAGTGGTGAATAGACCACAACCCTGGAATATTTGTCTCTACTGAATACATCACAATAATTCTTGTCACTTGATAATTAGTACTTCATAGAATTTTAGTATAAAATAGTATATCCTTGATTTTATGTTGGCTTGGTTAAATAACGATTAGAGTGATTTAGCAAGTAGTTTACACAAGTCCTTGTGGGTACGATATCTGGACTTAATATCATGTATTACTTGTCGACCACGTACACTTGCGTGTGCATTGGGAAATCAACCAACAATGCCAGTTTAGCTAATGAAGCTTCTTCCTCTGTAGCAAGGCGGTCCATTTTTTTCCCTCCACTTATTGCACTCAACATTAACCCGATCGACCTCGCCTCGAAGCCGCCCCATCATCTCCACTTTTTGTTGCAGCTGAGATATCGAAGTGTTAGTCTCCACAGTTGGGATGAGAAGACCATACTCTTTCAAAACGACAGTTACCTGCTTATCTAGCTCATCCTCATACTCTCGAGCCTTGGCTAACTCTACCCCAAGGTCTTTAAGCTCCTCCTCCTTTTGGATACAAAGGAGCCTCAGGATCTTCCCTTCACCCAAGAAATTATTCAGCTCGGCCTCACACTGGCTCAGGTCGGCCTTAAACTTGGTAAATGCCTACACCGAAAAGAATGTTATCAATTAAGGTAAGGCAAAAAAAGGGAAATTACAATGTTAAGAATTAATGCTTACTTTGGAGAAGAGACGTTGGGCCTCCTTGAAGGTAGAAGATGCATCGATGAGGTCGGCATCATCAACCCTAGTGAAGCAATCCTGGAAAGGATCGTTCTCACTGGGGACTCCACTCAAATCAGGCGTTCTCAAGGCACGAGCTTCCCTTATAGCGTCCTCGGAGTAAGCTGGTAACGCCGGAGAGTGACCCATTGTCATGGCCCTAGGCAGGTCGCCCGAGACGCTCTGTTCGGTCATGGGAACCTCAGAATTTGTCTTCTTTGGTGTGCTCGTAGAAGGTCGAGGAGAAACTGTAACTTCGGGTGATTCAGGAGATTTGCCTTCATCTCTCTTTAAGGTTTCCTCACCTCGAGGCAGGACCTCTGACTCGGAGGGCTCAACGGCCTCGATTGGTTTTCTATTTCGAGTCAACAACGCCGAATCCTCGCCCTCATCTTCTTCGTCATCCATGAACTGGTGGACTGAGTCTATATCCACAAGAATGATATTATTCCTACGTCTCCGAGCAGGGCCCTCTTTATCTTGGGGTTCTTCGGGCTTAGAAGCCCCTTTTCTCTTAAGATCCTTCTTCAATTTTGGAATCGGGGACTCGATCCTTTCTCCAGGAGGAGCCGGCCTCATTTCAGAAAAATCCCCAATGCCTGCATAAATTAAAATAAAGTATGAGAAAGAGTCTCCGATAAAGAAGAAAGTATCAGATTTTACCATGATGTTTTGCTTCCCATTTGCCCTTCGACAGGTCACGCCATTTGCATTTGTCATACTAGGAGGTCGCGGCTAGTTTCCAGACCCAGTCTTCTAGATCGGGGATTGCATGGGGCATCCAAGTGACCGTTGCAAACAAAGGTAAGAGCGTCATGCAAAACATAGTGAAAATGCAGCAAATTACTGGGGAGACAACTCCACTTACGGCCGAAGTTCCACTTTTCTGGGAACGGCATTCTCTCCTCGGGGATGATGTCGCTGGTCCTCACTCGAATGAACCTGCTCATCCAGCCTCGATCTCTATCTTCGTTGTTGCTGGCAAAGAAGGACTTGGTTGACCAGCATTGGAGTTTAATCAACCTTCGGAAGAGCTGAGGCCGGTACAGGCGGATTAGATGACTAAGGGTGAACCCGAGCCCCTCGCCCTTGTTGGAGAAGTAGCGAAGCATGATCACTATTCGCCAGAAGGATGGGTGGATTTAATCGAGGGTGACTTGGTACCTTTGACGAAAATCGATCACAATTGGATCGAGGAGACCCAACGTGAAGGGATAAGTGTAAACACTTAGAAATTCCTCCACGTAAGTGGTGATGCTCTCCTCGCGGGTGGGGATCTGTACCACGATCCCATCCCCCCAACCACAATCCTTTTTCATCGCATCGAAGTGTTCTCCGTTATCAAATAGATATACCTCGAAGCATGTTCACATCGACGAGGAACATCGGGGGGTTTTCAACGGTGAAAACTTTCTTTAAGGTGCAAGCGCCAAGAACGACTTCGTGAAGGGCTAGCGCCTTGCCGCCGACCGGACGGGAAGAGGAGGAGGAAGTTCCCTCTTTTTTAGGAACGATTTTTGAAGTTTTCGCCATTAGTTTTTGTTGAAAGAAGAGGAAAGAGATGGTGTTTGATAATTTTTTGCACTAAGAGGGCGGAGAAGTTAGTGGTGAAAGTAGATGAAGAGAATAGAAGATGAGAGGAGTTGCAAAGAGGAAGTAAAGTTCTTAATGAGATGAGAAACCCTGTATTTATAGGAAGAGCAGCAACGTTTCGGCGGCGTTAGTGGCAGACCACCACTAGCACGCATTTAATGTTTTAGGAAAGCGTACCGACGAGACGTTTCAGTCACCTCGAACGCTTACATCACAGGGATGATGTCATTATCAGGGACTCCGGAAATTCGAGGCTCAAATCGTTTCTTATCATTCTATTCTAAGAAACGCGGGGACTATCTGTATATGGTCAAAATCAGGTACACCTGATTTCATGGGTTCGAGGAGTCGCTCCGAGTCCGAATTCAGAATGGACCAAGCAAGTCCAGTAGATCGAGCTCGAGCCTAATGACAGAGTACAAGGCTCGAAGGTCGAAGTGCACAATGAATACCGAGGTCGAGTATACCTACCCCGAGATAATGCCGTTAGGGGCTTGTAACAGAAGAAGTGAGATTCCCGCAATGGCACAAATATCAAGGCGTGAATTCCAAAACTGATTGGTACGAATTCGTACTAGGTGGTTAGACAGCTGTACAATTAGATTCCTTACTAGAAATGAAAATGTACCTTATTTAGAACTCCCCTATTATATAAAGGGGAGCTCATTTCATTTGTAAACATCATCAATCATTGGCAAATAATATACACTCTTACTCTTCCACTCATCTCTCATCAGAATTGTTCCTTAGCTTTTATGTCCTTTGTTTATTGTTCATATTAGTGTACCTCGAAGCCCCCACAGCTCGAGGTCGAGACTTGCTCATACACTGATTCGATATAACTTGCTTACTCAATTCATACGTTTGTCTTCTCGTTTATCAATCAGTATTGGACAAAATCACATATCTTTTAGACCTCAACACAGGTTTAATTGTTACTCAGATTTCAGGGTAAACACCAATATATTTTACTCCTATAATGAACTCAGCAGTTCAAATAACCCAAATTGGAAAGTATATTTGATTATCAACTGAATTCGATCGGAACTGGCAGTCAAATGGAAACAACCGAACTGATAACTTCCACATATAGCAACTAACAGAGAATTCAGACACTAATTACTATGGAAAATAACAACGAAATGCAACTACAATGAGAACTCGGAGAAATAAGAGAAGTAGGACACTCTTCATGATCCAATCGGCTACCATCCAATATTTTACTCATTATCCTGAAATTAAAGAATATGAATGAGGAAGAAGATGGGACAAGAGAAGAGGTTGAGTTTAGAAGAGAAGAAGAGATAATTCAGAGAGGCACAGAAAGAGAGAACGTGTGGGTGTGTGAGAAAGAGAGAGAAAAAGGAAATAGAGCATGGCATTACCAGATTTTTTTTCAAAACCAGCAATCAGAGCTCCCCAGGCCAGCACAACCTCAGCATGTTTCTTGCGATTTCTCCAACGTCTGGGTCATCCATTTGGCTCTTGATCCTACCAAGTCCACCACTGTCAGTGACCATCTCTGCGTAAAGATTGACACCATCAACTTTGTCAACCTCTCCCACCCTCAGAATATTTAGGAGCCCCTGGAAACAAGTAGTTCTTCTTGTGTATCCTTCACATAAAAGACCCAAAGAAAGTGCTTCAATGGAACCTTGACCCACTAAGTACCTGATCGATACCAGATAAACATATGTTAGACCTTCCAGTTCAAACCATAACTACTAATAGACCATATACACAAAATTCTGTTAACGGCATTTGAGCAACCACAGTGCATAGTATGGCAGAGACATCAACGGATGCACAAGATTTCTTTTTGATGAAATTAAAGTTCAGACAGAAAGAAGATGGCCCTAGAAAATTATTATTTAGTGCTAACAGAAAACAAGAAATTCTATCCTCGTTCACGAGATCCTTGGAGAATAGTACTTAAAAACACACATACATATATAAAAGGCAACTACAGCACATTTATGAAGCAACAGAAAGTATTTGAATGAGAAGATTGTACCTAATCTGGTCTTGAGATCCTCTCCTGGCAGCACTTGAGATAGAATATACAGCCTCGTATTTGATATCATCAACCTCTTGGTTAATCGCAATTTGAATAATACGAGGGAAGATAGCTGCATCTACCATCCTCTGTTTCATAGAATAAGGCTCATAAATTTTAGTTAATAATATTCCTACACAATGTCTCAAAGAATATTCTACAACAAGTAGAGTTTTACAGAATGCTCAGGCTCAAGTTAGTTTGACTGAACAGACCCTTTCATGGATTGCAGTAAAAAGAATAAAGATTAAGAAGTTACACGACTGAACCTGTATTTGACTGCTCCGGTAGGTCACTATGTTTGCGATGGCACGACAAACACTCCTCAAAGTTAAAGGTCGGTTGTCATGATTGTTCAGGATATCTAAAAGACGTTGAAGAACATGGTTGCCGTGTAGAACCTAGAAAACATTAAAGTGTTAAATATTATTAAACAGACTTTTCATTCAAAAAATTACAGGCCTCATACGCTAATTTTCTCATCCGACTTTCTATAAAAAGAAATTGTGGCCAGAACTTTATTCTCTATTTTGATTAAAATAAAAAGAGAACAACACATATCCAATAAGATGAGTTCAAAATCATAATACGTGCATTCCTAGAAAGGTTGGGCTTAAATCAATATTTAGGCAGAGATTCATCTAGCTCTTGTGTTTGTATTTTCTTCGAAATCAACCAGAAAAACATAGCAAACCATATAAGCAGGTGCGTAGGCAGAAAGTTTTGTAAGCGATGTCAATATTAAATAAACACATCTACATAACAGTATATTTCGATTCATATTTTTTTTTAAAAACATTCAAACTATTACTACAACTCTCCTCGATAAGCTTTTATTTTTTAATTTGAATTCGTTATTTATTTAATATCCCCATTAAAACATGACAACTATTGGACTAGCATCATAAAAGTTATTATAAGAGTAATATTTTAATAAATATAAATAGGACACAAAATTTATAAACTAAACAACACATGCTGCGTTGAAAAAAAAGAATCAAAACATGTTGCTGCTAGGCTAGAACCCACGACCTAGAGAAGCAAAACAACCGCTTGACCAGGTGAGCTAAGGATCTAACTGATTTCAACAATGTCATTTTCTTTTTATCTTTCTTATTATTTCTATATATTCATGACATATACATATTTCGTACATTTTTTCGGCCAGGACACTGCTTAAGACAAGGTACATCCGCCCCTGCATATAAGGAGTGCAAATGTCGTGTTACAAATGTTACAAACAAGCCTTTATTTGTGACCGGAAATCTTCACCCTGAGGGCTTAAATGGTCTGATCGATCTTGTACAACAACAATGGCAACAATTCCAAGAAAAACCAATCATATCACCTCTATATAAAACTAAAACAAGGATCGTACAAACATGCTTCAGATTAAGATTGGGGTAGAACTTAGAAGACAAAAGCAGGTTAATGGTACAGGGAGTACCTGAATTTGATTATCAGTTCCGCTCCTAAAGAAGTTCTCCACAACCTTGACCACATTTGCTACTATCTCACCATTCGTATGTCTGGCATATATTTGATCTCAGTTTATTAGATTCTCCCTTATCCTAGCTGAACATATCAGAATTAACAACAGAAAAGAACTGTTGCCTAAAGGAGAACATCTTACGCCAAAAGCATCACCAGCCTTGGGCACATATTTTGCTCAATCAGCTCATTTATAGGATCAAATCCACCTCGTGCCAGACATGCAATAATTAAGCAAGCATGCTTAAGAACAGGGATTGCTTCTTCTTCTATACGAAGCTCCAAATCAATGAGATACCGGAGGACCGGAAATGATGGCCTCAACTGAAACAACAACAACAGTGAATCGTGTATGAGCATTAAAGAAATCTGTGCTACGAGTGTGACAGCCTCAAAAAACAGAACACAAACTATCTATTCTACTCCACCTTATCAAATGATGGGGGTTGACTTCCAAAACATAAGTTTCCTATTGTCCTGGCTGCTCTGATAGCCGATGACGTGTTAATAGAAGTGGCCTCACGTGATAGCCTATGTAGAAGTTGAAATAATGGGATGAGAGGAGCAGTATCAATAACAAGATCCCTCCACCTTGTTGAACGACGGGCAAAATTACCCAAAGCCTCTGCTGCCTTATATTGTACATCAAGAATGGATAAATTGTGCCATGCAGGATCGGCGAGTACTTGTGCTAGATGATGCAAAACTTGGTGTTCATGGAGAACCTACAACACATGTAATCTCATCGCCTTAAAAAGGACTCAGAAACATGTTAACCAAAAAAAAAAAAAGAAAAAAGGTGGATACACAGGGGAGATTACATATTGGTGCTAAAGATAATATCTCTTGAAGGCTTCTGAATTATGGTTAAGAAGCTTGTTAGCATGATCTCAACAGTTGCTTCTGAAATTGTTCATGAAAATATTGTTGGATAAAACAAAAATGAAACATTTTACAAAAGCTGATTCAGATTTTAATTATGTAGCAAAGGAGAAGTGATAATTGGCCATTAGTATAGCAGTGAGTTGTGATATTAAAAAGGGAGCTTGACCTCACACGTAGAATCATAAATACATGACTTTATACACAAGTAGTAATCCAATTATAACAAGAACACTTAGTAAAAAATTAATGATGAAGACAACAAATACCTGAATTTGATCTTCACTTCCTCTTGTAAGAAAGTTCTCCACAAATGTCAGCACAGAATCAACAATGTAAGGTTTAGAATGCCTATCATTACCTCATTGTATTAGATCACATAGGCGAAACCGCAAAAGAAAAGAATAAAAAACAGAGCAAGAGAACAAGAACACTAGGCCCCAAGTATGCATAATGATACTTCAATTTAAAGGAGAATAACTAACTTGAAAAGCAACATCAGCCTTCCACACAGTTCTTGGTTAACAAATCTTGTAATCAGATCACCTCCGACATCTAATTTAGCTGATAACGAAGCCAAAGTGTTGACGGCCTTAAATAGAAAATGAAATTATGAGTTAAGAGATGCGAAAATGCAGATTATTTCGTAAAATATACAAACTTCAGAAAAATTAGCATCGTACCTCATTAGTTACAAAGTAATACAACCATTTCTCATCGTCATAGTTCCCTATTTCCTCATCATTAAGCATTTGTAGGAGAACAGGTATAGCATCACGGTTAACTAATTCTTGAACCTGTGCTATTGTTCCATCAGAGATGACTTGACCTAAAGTTTCTGCGGCTCGTCTCTAAGAAAAAACAAGAGGAAATGAGAAACATTATTACATCGTAAATACTGTGAACAAACAGTAAGGAGTTATACTCACGCGGACACTGTGCCAATGTCCATATCGACAACATTCAACAAGATTATCTATTATCCCGTTAGTAAAAAGTGTATCAAGGGGAAAATCGTATTGACCATCATCTGCATAATGTTCCAAAAACAAGAAACGTCACATAACTCATATATATACATAAATATATACAGTATAAGCTAAAACACTCTTATAGTCGGTAAGAATTATTACCCTTGTAAACCAATAGAAGCCTAATCCTGTAGGCAGCTGACTCTAACAAAAATGATCCATAAGTTTCACGCAAAGCCAAACCAGCAGCAAAATCTCTCTTCATCTGAGGGAATTGCTCAAACTATTGATAAGAAAAGTACAACAACATGTTAGCAGATGTTAAGACAAGTTAAGAGGATAAATTTTCCTCATCATATAATAAACTTTATTATGTCTTGTGTCTCTACATCCTCTGTAGCAATAGATATGAATGGAATATCAACAAAATTCTTTCAACCGACAAGAGGATATCGACAAGGTGATCCTCTCTCCCCTTACTTGTTTGTTACGTGTATGGAGCCATATCGAGCTAGGCAAATCGAGAATAAGGTTTCTAGAAAAGGAACAGGATCCTATTTGAGTTTCCCTTTCAGGCCCCAAGTTATTATAGCACCTTATGTTGGGGATTATATAATCCTCCTAGCTCGGGCAAACTCAAAAATTTCTGATGCAATCATTGAGACCCTTAATGAATTTTTTGGACAAAAAATCACCTTTAAAAAATCAAAAATAATCTTTTGTAACAACATCAACAATAACATTAATTACAAATTCATTGGGGATAAAATAGATATTTGTTCTTTCCCATTTCAAATAATTAAACAATTCGTATTAGACAAAGTCATGTCCCAAATTAGTGATACACCTATCAATATTTAAGGACGGTTTGGTTATCTGGGATGCCAATGAAGATGGGCGCATTTCAATACAAAATCTGCAAATCTCATTCAAATCAAACTACGGGAAACCTCAACTACAAATAGACACTTCAAACAACAGTAAACATTTTATGTGACTCCTCAACCATAACAGGCTTCCTACTAGAAACTTGCTCAAACAAATATAACTGAAGAAATCTGCCAAGGCGACAAAGAAATTATCTTCCATGTTTTCTTTCGAGCGCACAACCTTGAACCACTCTCCTATGGATCTTTCCCAATGGCTGGAAAACCGGTTTCATCAATAATAACCATATCTTAAAATGGAAAACTCTTAACACCATTCCGTCTTTGACATTTATGGTTAACTCGAAATAATAATGGCTTTAACAAAAAAAAAAAGAAAAGAGAAATGAGCTTGTGGATCTTAATCAGCTACTACTTGCAGCTATTGAATACCAACCTATGACAGGAAAAGGAACGACAGTTAACAAACGGAAAATGTACCAGCTGATGGTAAAATAAATCTCTTAAAGAAAAAGAAAAGAAAATTCACCAATCTCTTGCTCTCCCCATATTTGACGATTAGCTCAGGTTCATAATGTTCAATGTTGAAATATTGATCAGTTCTCTTTCCCTGCAACCACCAGTAGCGTTTTTCTTTCCGGAGCTTTTCCAAACTTTTTCTATTCTTTTCTACGTCAGGAGGGATATTTAGATGTTTATATTTCTCCATGGTTAAAGATGAAATTGGGCTGAAGGAGTTGAAATTGGATAGCGTAAATTTATAAATGATTTCCTTTCTTTTTGAGGGGCTCTGTATATGTATCTGTATCTGTAGTGGGGAGTGGGGAGAAAGGATCGGCGTCAGGTCGACACAGCTATGTGCAGTACTGCAGCAGGTACTATTTTCATGCGTTGCATTGCATGTCTGAAGTAATTCTTTTATTTTCATATCGTCCATTCTACTTTGTGTATCAGTTAAATTATCCATTATCCAACACCCCATAAATTCAAACTTTTTCAGTATTTTGTCATCATTAACAAAGACAACGAGTAACTAGTAAAAGTAATCTTTGGATGAAACTCATTTAATAGTTTAGTAAAATTAACTATTACTCCTCCGTTTCAATTTATGTGAATCTGTTTGACTAAATACGGAGTTTAAGAAAAAATGAAGACTTTTAAAATTTGTGATCCTAAACAAGTCAAAAATGGATTCACAGTATTTGTGTGGTTATAAAAGATTCTCATTAAGGGTAGAATTGTAAGTTTAAGCTAAATTGTTACCAAATTTAAAAAGAGATCATTTGTTTTAACGGACTAAAAAGAAAATAAGTTATAGTATTTGGGGGATTTGGGGAGGGGGGTGTTTGTCTGTAGTGGGGAGTGGGGAAAGCATTGGAGTGGGAATTGGGATTACTAGAGTAGGATACAGAAAATAGAAAATAGAAAAAAGCGCATATATATGACTCCTAAGTTCTAATCATTTCTAGTCATATCATGTCATTAATATCAATAATCAGAGTAAATGTATATGATTACAAGATAATATCGTCTATCTTGAATGAATTATTAATAACAGGGAAAATTGAAAAGCATTTATATCCTCTGATGAACCTATCCTACGGGCGGGGGAAAAAATGTAAAACGCGCTAACACAACGTCTTTTAGTAAATAAATCAAGAAATTTGTTGTTTCTTCCTTCTCCAAATAAGATGATGAGCGATTGTCTATTAACATGTCAACCTCAAAGACCATAGATCTTTGAACCTGTTGAACAAGACCCCAAAATAAATTACTCCAGGAGATCACGGGTTCAAGCCGTGAAAACAACCTCTTGCAGAAATGCAGGCACTACTAGAAATCCGGTAATTATCGACCAAATTGGTTTGTCAAGAAAAACGACCAAAGTTGGTCGGAAACAGGGAGAAGAATGTTTTACATTTATTTTAAATAAAATACCGACCAAAGTTGGTCGGTAAGTTGGTCAACAAGTTGACCGAGCTGGTCAGACTTGCTTAGTCAAAGAAACTTTCACATTACCGACCAACTTGGTCGATAATGTGGACCCAGATTTTAAAATTTTAATAGTTATATTATTATATTTTATAAAATATAAAAAAAAATTATTTAAAATTACCGACCAAAGTTGATCGGTTAATACAGGGGAAGCATTTACCGACCAAAGTAATTTCTGGAAAATAACTGACCAAAGTTGGTCGGCTATTAGGTCAACATTGATCAAAATTAAAATTACTTTTATATTACTATCCAAAATAATATAAATATAATTCGTTAATACTTTTGTAATACAAATAAGAATACACTAGCATATACTATAACATGTTATATATATGTAGTTAAAGTAGCACAACGAAGTGTGTGTGTGTTATATATATACACACACTAACATATACTATTAGAAGCTATATATATAGGTATAGCCGTATATATATAAGAACATGAAACGCTAGGAACACAGGGTTGGGTTCTTTTAGGGATTGATAGACTTGTAAATTGATTCATCGACTTATAACTTACTTTGATACATCGATGAATATTAAAAACAAAACGTTTTGACCTATATCGATTAATATAAAAAATAAAACGTTTCGACCCATATCGATTAATTTATGTCATGCATAATCCATTAACTCTTTGTAATACAAATAATGAATACACTAACATATACTATAACATGCTATATATATGTAGTTAAAGTAGCACAACGAAGTGTGTGAGTTATATATAAACACACACTAACATATACTATATATAACAAGCTATATATATAGGTATAGTCGTATATATATAAGAACACGAAGTGCTAGGAACACAGGATCGGGTTCTTTTAAGGATTGATAGACTTGTAAATTGATTCATTGACTTATAACTTATTTAGATGCATCGATGAATATTAAAAATAAAATGTTTTGACCTATATCGATTAATATAAAAAATAAAACGTCCCGACCTAAAATAGAATAATATTATATTAATTTATCAATTGATTAATTATTCGTACACAATAATGTATAAGATTGATCATCAATAACAATATAGTATATGTATGTGTGCGAAATTACTCATATACTTAAATATAACTTAGAAAATTTACTTACATAGATGCTATTATAATCTATTAAAAGTAATTACATAGTTAATATAATTTTTTGTAAAGATTATGCTTATAATTTTTAATTATTTATAATAATTTATATAGTAAAGCAAAATAAATATTTATAGTTAATAATAATTTTTTGTTAGTTTAATAATTTTTTATAGCTTATAATATTTTAAGAAACAAAAACAAAAAAAAAGATTTTTTTTTTAAAAATAACCGACCAAAGTTGGTCGTATTTGGTCAAACGGTCAACACTTAATGTACCGACCAACTTTGGTCAGTAAGTCTGAAAAACAAACCTGAAATATACGGGCTTCCCCCCATTTTTTCATACCTCTCTTCTCAAAATTCCCTTAACTCTCACTCAATACCTCCCCCATATCCTTCTCTATTTCCCTCCCACAAATCCCAATCCCCACCCCGCGTCGCCACCAATCAGCTGCCGATGTGCCGTCGCCGCTGCCATCTCCATTGCCACTGCCTCGCCTCTCCTTCTCCACCTCCTAAAAATTCCAGGTTTGAATTACAACTTATGTCTTTTGTGTATAAATCTAATATTTTGTTTATTAGCTATGAATGAGTTTCAATTGATTATTTAACATTGTATTTTATAGAAATCTAGGGTTTAGGTCTTATTTTAATTGAATTGATTACATATGGTATAAATTGAATGTTTGAGTTTGTATTGTCTTGAATAGTTTAGTTAGAATTGAATTATTAACTTTGTATTGTCTTGAATAGTTTAGTTAGAATCTAGTGTTTAGGATTAGTTCTTGTGAATCGAACTTTTAGGGTATAGCTTGAATTTTTAGGATATAATCCTAAATTTTGGTTTATGTTTAAACTCGTAAGATATAAATTGAACTTTTAGTTTATGTTTAAACTCGTATGATATGAATTGAACTTTTAGTTTTTAGGTTTTGTTCTTGTGAATTGAACTTTTAGGATATGAATTGAACTTGTAGGATATAAATTGAACCTTTTGGATATGAGTTGAAGTTTTAGGATATAAATTGAACTTTTAGTTTATGTTTAAACTCGTAGGATATGAATTGAACTTTTAGTTTTTAGGATTTGTTCTTGTGAATTGAACCTTTTGGATATGAATTCAATTTTTAGGATATAAATTAAACTTTTAGTTTATTATTAATTATATTTAATATAATTTAATTGTTAGTGTAATTAGGAAAAAATAATTATTTGAATTAACTAAAAAAATTTAATTAATTTATAATTGTAAAATAAATAAATTTTTTCTTATTTTATTCGTATAGATGGAACATCGTGCTTGGATGTATGATAGGAATTATCCTAATCGGCCGAGATTGGGGGAGGATTTTAAAAGGGGTTGATGACTTTATTAGACATGCAATGTCACTTCCACCATACCAAAGTGAAGGGGTAATTAGGTGCCCTTGTGTCAGGTGCGACTGTATGAAGTTTGAAACACCGGAGGAAGTTAAGCTCCCTGTTTATAGGAAGGGGTTTATAGAGAATTACTTTGTGTGGACTAATCATGGAGAGATCGATGGTAGCCGTGGGATATTTCATAACTTAGTTGTTGGTGAAAGTAGCAGGTCGGTGGAGAACACAAATCTTGATTCTAGAATTCAAGATATGGTTGCGGATGCTTTTGGGATGCACTTCGGGGGTGAGCCCAATGAAAATGTTGAACAAACTCCTAATGATTACGCAAAATATTTTTATGAACAGTTAGAGGAATCTAGTCGTCCACTACGTGAAGGAAGTCCGCACTCTGAGCTGTCTGTTGCAGTTAGATTACTAAGTATCAAATCTGATTGGAATATTTCTCAAGCAGCCATGGACTCTTTCATTGACCTTATGAGTGAACTAGTTGACTCTAATATCAACTTATCTGGTGATTTCTATAAGGCAAAGAGATTGTTTTCTAAGTTAGGACTTTCGTCAATGAGAATTGATTGTTGTGAAGATGGTTGCATGTTATATTATAAAGATGATGCAACTTTAGATAGTTGTAAATTTTGCGAAAAGCCTCGTTTCAAGAGGCTTTCCAGCGGGAATATGGTCGCTATCAAGGCGATGCATTATTTACCTCTTATACCTAGGTTAAAGAGGTTATATGCGTCGATGAGTTCTGCTTCTCATATGAGATGGCACTTTGAAAATAGAAGATCACCTGGTGTTATGTGTCATCCTTCAGATGGAGAAGCTTGGAAGCACTTTGATAGGACATATCCAGATTTTTCTAGTGAACCAAGGAACATTCAGTTAGGTCTGTGTGCGGATGGCTTCACGCCTTTTTCTGTATCTGCGACACCATATTCATGTTGGCCTGTCTTTCTTACAACTTATAATTTACCACCCGAGTTGTGTATGACTAGTCCATAAATTGTATTATTCCCGGTCCACGTAATCCGAAAAGTTTGATTGATGTATATTTTCAACCTTTGATTGATGAGCTAAAAACAATTGTGGTATGATGGTGTTGCAACATATGACATATCAACTAAGAAAAAATTCAATTTGCGTGCTAATTTAATATGGACTATTAATGATTTTCCTACGTATGGAATGTTGTATGGATGGATGACTATTGGGAAGCTAGCTTGTCCTTACTGCATGGAAAATAGTAAAGCGTTCACTTTGAAACATGGCCGAAAGCAATCATGGTTTGATTGTCATCGTCAATTCTTGCCTCATGATCATGAGTTTAGAAGGATGAAAAATGCATTCAAAAAGAATAAAAATGGAATATGATTCTCCACCTCCGATACTTTCAGGTGAGGAAATTTGGGAGAGGGTCCAGAACTTCAGTAAAGTTACTGAAGCTCCACCTTATAGATTCCCCGGATATGGTGTTACTCATAATTGGACGAAACAGAGTATATTTTGGGAGTTGCCTTATTGGAAGGATAATCTTCTCCATCACAACCTTGATGTCATGCATATTGAGAAGAATTATTTTGAAAATTTGTTCAACACCGTGATGGATGTTAAAGGTAAGACAAAGGATAACCCGAAAGCTAGAATGGACTTACAAGAATATTGAAGGCGGCCTGAATTATACTTGCAGACAACAAACAATGGTAAGGTGTCCAAGCCCAAAGCAAGTTACACATTCACTTTGGAGGAAGACGGCAAATTTCTGATTGGGTTACAAAATTGAAGATGCCTGAGGGTTATGCATCGAATCTTGGAAAAAAAGTTGATATGGGGGTAGGGAAGTTGAGCCATTTGAAAAGTCATGACTGTCATGTTTTCATGTGGTTTTTTTATGTGATGGAACACCTGCCAATCCACCTTGTACACGAGGCACGACTTGGAGGGCCTGTTTAATGCAGATGGATGTATCCCTTTGAGAGGTAATATTATAAATTGATGTAATTTTCTATTTTATTTGAATGTTCTTGGCTAACATGACATTATGTAGGACAATAGGCAAATGCAAACAATTTGTTAAGAAGAGGAATAGAATTGGAGGATCTATATGCGACGATTATCTTGCAAAGGTAACTTCTCATTTTTGTTCTTATTATTTTGAGAGTAACGTGCTATGATCTAGGAATAGGTGATATTTAGCTTAAAGTGTGTATATTTTGATGTATATCACCTCATATTTTACTTTTGTTTCATGATTTTTAGATGTTAAATGTGATGATTTATATTAATTTGAAGTGTTATGTTTAGGAATGATTCGGGATCAATTGGGGGCGAAACGAGCGAAATTAGAGCAAAAACGACGAAAACGGTGATTTTGCGATTTTGGGCGCCACTTGTGGCGCTGGAGGTAGAAAGTTCATGAGGGGCACCGCCCTGGTGGGCGCCCGGCGCTAACCAGGGCGCCGGTGACGTGAATTTTTCCTATTTTTCCTGGGACACGGTTATTTCGGTCCTAAACCTACCCAACACGTATAAAAGCAAGTCTAAGCTTATTTTTGAGGGGTTGGACGCCACTTTGGAGGAAATATACACACGGAAATACTAGGGAGCGAAGGACTCTCAGTTTTCTTCATCTTTTTCTAGTATTTACAATTAATTCAACACTTATGTAATTGTTTGATATTAGCATGAGTGGCTAAACACCCATTGTTCTGGGGTTGTGGTTTAGCCATGAATATTGTTATTCGACATTAGTTTAACCTTGATTATAGTTCACTCAATATATGGTTGTTTCTTCAATTTTGTGTTTAATTTCTTAATTGTCTGGCCAGCAGTTAGGTTCTATATACTATCTATGCTATGCTTGGGAAAGCCGTGTATAAATTAGAGAAGAATTGAAGATAGCGCGATCTTAGCCCTTCAGGGGAGCGGATTTGTGGTTAGGATAGGAATATACCTATTCACCGTGCTTAATTAAATATTGTAATCTTAGTCCGTTCTGATAGATTAATTTCATAGGAATATAGGCGTTAATATATTGAGAATAGGCGAGTAGTGCTTCGGGAGAAGTCTATGAGAGCATTTATAGATTAATTAGCAACCATGAGTGAATTATATGAAACAGAGGGTTAATTAGAACACAATACGAATGGTGAATCGATCACAACCCTGGAATATTTGTCTCTACTAAATACACATTAATACTCTCGTTACTTGATAATTAGTTATTTGTTAAAATCGTAGTATAAAATAGTTACATTCCTGGATTTTTATTTTGGCTTCATTAAATAACAATTATAGTGATTCAATAAGTAGTTTACACAAGTCTCTGTGAGTTCGACATTCGATTTATCATTATATTACTTGTACGACCTCGTATACTTGCGTGTGTGTTTTGGACCAACAAGTTTTTGGCGTCGTTGCCGGGGACTTGAATATAGACTACTTTCTAGTTTTTACCTTAATTGTTTATTTTGTCCAGTCTAAGGTTACTTATTGTTACTCTAATCTCAGGAACTTTCATTGAATGCGTAGGTTCAGAAGCCAGGACAGACTCGACGGCTTTGACCCCGAACCTAAGAGAACATTTCACAGAAGGTTGAGGGAAGCAAGGGATACAGACAATATTCAGGACCCCATTCAAATTCCTGTGAACATGGCAGAGGAACAACACATGGTTGTTCAGAAGGTAACAATGCCCAGTATTGCTAATGTTACCTCCAACATCGTGAAGCCAGAATCACTGGGCACTTTGAGCTGAAACAGAGCATGATCCAGTTACTTCATGCAAACGGGCAGTTTATGGGGTTTCCACACGAGGACCCTCAGCAGCACATTCTGAACTTCTTGGAGATTAGTGATACTTATATCACTAACGGGGTCACGCCAGATTATGTGAGGCTCACACTTTTCCCATTCTCTCTGTTGGGAGAAGCAAAGTGATGGCAAAAGGCAGAACCAGCTAATTCCATTACAACATGGAGCGATTTGGCGAGAAAATTTCTGGCAAGGTTCTTCCCTTCAGGAAAGACTGCAAAGATCAGAAGTGAGATAGTCTCCTTTAAACAGAAAGCAGGCGAATCTTTATATTCAGCATGGGAAAGGTTCAAGGGGCTACTCAGAGACTGTCCTCATCACAATCAGACAAAAGAAGTGTTAGTTCACACTTTCATTGAGGGGATCCATCCCCAAACAAAAATTTTGGTTGATACAGCAGCTGGAGGTCAGGTATTAGAGAAGAATTATGATGAAATATTTGCATTATTGAATAAATTCTCCAAAAGCAATCCAGACTGGCAAGGTGAGATGGGAAGGAATGTGGTTCAAAAGTCACTAGGGGTTCTTGAACTAGATGTTGTCTCAGAATTGTCAGCTCAGATCTCTACATTGACTAACCAAGTCAATCAGATGAACCTGATAATTAACAAGCAGCAGTCTCAACCAGTGCAACAGATTCAGGTATTTTGTGAAGTCTGTGGAGAGGGTCACATGAGCAATCTATGCCCAGCAAATCCAGAGTCTGTATATTTTGTGGGTAATGTAAATCGAGGCCAAACAAATCAGTATAGGGACACTTACAATCCCAACTGGAGGAACCACCCAAATTTCTCTTGGGGTGGAAATCAAGGCAATGAGAATCAGTATCACCCTCAAGCACCTCAACAACAATACAAACCACCTCAGGCTGAACAATCAGCTAGCCTTGAGGAGATTATGAAGAGAATGATGAACGACCAACTTGCTTTCAATCAGAAAATAATGGCTGATCACCAGGCCCAAGAAGCAACAATGAGAAATTTGGAACGCCAAATGGGGAACTTGCCAGTTCCCAAAATACCAGACCAGTAGGAACTCTTCCTAGTGATACTGAGCCTAATCCTAAGGCTTAAGTCAATGCAATTACCTTGAGAAATGAAAGAATACTAGAAGAAGCTCCAAAAAAAAAAGAAGAATACAGCTCATCCTGAAGGAGAATTAGTTCCCAAGCCAGTTAATGGGAATGAGAAAGATGATAAAGGACCTGAGCCAGTAATTGAAACAAGGCCACCACCTTCGTTTCCACAAAGACTGCAGAGGCAAAAAGATGATGCTAAGTACAAGAGATTCCTAGATATGTTGAGCCAAGTGAGTGTGAATTTGCCTTTGGTGGAAATTTTGCAAGAAGTGCCTAAGTATGCAAGGTATCTCAGAGATATTGTGGCAAACAAACGAAGACATGCAGAGTTCGAAACAGTTGCACTTACTGAAGAGTGCAGTGCCAGGGTTCAGAGTAAACTCCCTCCTAAGTTGAAGGATCCTGGGAGTTTCACAATTCCTTTATCTCTTAGAAAACAGGAAGTTGGTAGAGCCCTGTGTGATTTAGGGGCTAGTATAAATTTGATGCCCTCTTCTTTGTTCAAGAAACTCGTATTGGGGGTGCTTAGACCTACCACAATCACTTTATAGTTAGCAGATAGGTAACTGGTTATGCCAGAAGGAATTATTGAGGATGTGTTAGTTCGAGTGGGAAAGTTTATTCTCCCTGCTGACTTTATTATTCTTGATTACGAGGCAGATGAGGAAGTGCCCATTATTTTGGGGCGACCATTCTTAGCTACTGGTGGAGCAATTATTGATGTGAGGGCAGGGAAGTTAAAAATGAGATTTGACGATGAGGAGGTCACTTTTAATGTGTGCAAGGCACTTAAACTCCCAAAGCATGATGAGAACCTGTGCATGATTACTGTGGTCGACATGAAGGGGATAGAGCAGAGTCCGTATGTGAATGGCAGTGATCCAGAGGAGGTGGTGTTGCAAGCTGAGGGTGTAAAGATAATTGAGAAAAGAGCCAGAGATGACAAAAGAGACTCGTTAAGAGCGTGCAAAAAGGATAGGCTTCATGGGACAAAGAAGAAGAGAAAGCGCCCAGCCTGAGCAGAGTAGCAGAGTCGTGCCACGACTATAAATAAGGCGCTGGTTGGGAGGCAACTCATCCTGTATATCTTTTATTTTTTATTTTTTTTAAGTGTCGAGTTTTGTGTTGTTTTTATTTTGCAGAGTAGGGGAAGTCTGAGTACCCAAAGTTGAAGCTGAGAGGCATGTTTGAGCTTAAGTGTGGGGTCATCCCGACTCTAAAGATTGAGAATGATGTCCGAGCTAGACCCGAGAGGGTCTCAGGGAGTATCTCTCACCCTTGTTTTAATGTTTTTCTTTGTGATCATGCATCGAGCACTATGCATAACATAAGTGTGGGATGGGGAAACTACTTTCTGAAGTGAAGTGTAATTGTATAAAATTATTTTTTTGTTTAGTTAAGAAACGAAAAGAAAAATAAGAAAATAGAAAAAGCTCGGATTTTTCCCAACGATGGATCTGTTGGACAATTTTCTTGAGGGATAAAGCCCGATTTAAAAACACCAAAAAGTTTTTTTTTAATTTTTAGGATAGGTAGGTAGTATCCCTTGGTTTTTCTTTGGGCACCGGTTCTTTTCCAAGGGTGTAGCTTGAACTGGGCACTTAATAATTATTTTTTAGAGTAGTTAGGAAGAAACTGAGTAACTTTGAGATACCCATTGACATGTTTGGTGCCGACATATTAGGTTATGACATACATTCTGCTTTCCCTTGTATTTGGTTTCACATGTGATGCCTGAGTAAAAATAAATAGCCTATTTTGTGACGCCTTAGCTCAGTTGTTTGACTTGTAGGCCACATAGTGTGATATTGCTTAATTCTCTCAGTTTTATGTGCTTGCTTGACTTGAGAGTTGAACAAAACCGTTGTGATCATGTGCAATGTGTGAGTGAGGTTTAGTGATTTTCTATGCTATCCTGTGTAGTCTAGAACTTGCCCCGTGTGTTAATTGAAGCGAAATTGTAGGTTATGCTAGGCTAAGAGATGACGTAGGCATTTTCTTGTTTGATCATGGATGTGCTTGTCACATAAGAATTAAATTTTCCATTGCTAGCCCCGTTGAGCCTTTTGACCTTTTCCTTGGTACCCACATTACAAGCTGTACCCCATTTTTGTTCTTAAATTGAGATTTTTGCACATTTTCCTCCTAAGGCACTTAGTCGCTAAAAGATGTAAGGTGAGATATTCGGGATTAACTTTTGAGTTGAGCCATGGAAGGGTCCGTTGGTGCACTAAAAAATTGTATTAAAAAATTACTAGCCATTGAATCTTCATGTATGGAGTGTGTGTAGGAAAGGAAAAAAAATGATAGTAAAAGTATGTACAAAAAGATACACACCTCCAATTTCTATTAAATTGTGCTAGTGAAACTATTGAAGTGCTTAATTGAAAAAAGGCTATGTTGAATATGAATTGTGGCAAGTGAATTGGTTCAGAAGAATATGTGTGAATTGTGAATGTAGTGTATTAAAGTGCTTAGGAGGGTTAGTCATTATTCCTAAATATATCCTACCCGTCCCTTAGCCTACATTACAACCTTAAAAGTCCTAATTGATTCTAGATTTGGCTAACTTGAATTAGTGGAGATCTACACTAAGGGCAAACTTATGGTACGACCACGGGATGCATATAAATTCTTTTGAGAGTGAGTGAAATTGTGTTCGATTGTGTGATTTCCTTAAATTATATTCAAAAAGCATATTTGAATGTGGGGACTAGTTATATTCACTTTTTTGTTTGTTGGTGAGGGCACATGATCTCATGAACGATTGGAAATGTTGTAAACTTTCTTGTTGGGTAGGTGCGTGAATTGAGAGGGATTAGTGGTTGCAAGTTGACTCTTGATGTTGGGTGGTTGCTATTAGGTTGTTGGTATGATCGCTAGAGTAGTTATACTTGGGCATGTTTAAAGAATGGGAAGAATGTGAAATTTTGTATGTCCATACTTGATTGCCAGTATCGATCATAGTCAAGGGGTAAGGTGTGTGATTGAAAAGTAAAATACTCCTTGATAATGAACTTTGTACGCGTTGAAGGGTAGTAGATTGTCCCATTGCTCGAGGACGAGCAAGAGTCTAAGTGTGGTGTGTTGATGTTTAGCTTAAAGTGTATATATTTCGATGTATATCGCCTCATATTTTACTTTTGTTTCGTGAGTTTTAGATGTTAAATGTGATGATTTCTATTAATTTGAAGTGTTTTTATGTTTAGGCATGATTCGGGATCAATTGGGGGCGAAACGAGCGAATTATAGCCAAAACGACGAAAACGGCGATTTTGCAATTTTGGGCGCCATAGGCAGGGCTGGGCGCCACCTGTAGCATTGGGGGAAGAAAGTTCATGAGGGGAAGCGCCTTGCTGGGCGCCCGGCGCTAGCCAAGGCGCCGGTGACGTGAATTATTTCTATTTTGCCCGGGACACGGTTATTTCGGCCCTAAACCTACCCAACACGTATAAAAGCAAGTATAAACTTATTTTTGAGGGGTTGGACGCCACTTTGGAGGAAATATACACACGGAATTGCTAGGGAGCGAAGGACTCTCAGTTTTCTTCATCTTTTTCTAGTATTTACAATTAATTCAACACTTATGCAATTGTTTGATTTTAGCATGAGTGGCTAAACACCCATTGTTTTGGGGTTGTGGTTTAGCCATGAATATTGTTATTCGACATTAGTTTAACCTTGATTATAATTCACTCAATATATGGTTGTTTCTTCAATTCTGTTTTTAATTGCATAATTGTCTGGCCAACAGTTAGGTTCTATATACTATCTATGCTATGCTTGGGAAAGTGTATAGATTAGAGAAGAATTGAAGAGAGCGCGATCTTAACCCTTCAGGGGAGCGGATTTGTGGTTAGGATAGGAATATTCCTAGTCACCGTGATTAATTAAATATCGTAATCTTAGTGTGTTCTGATAGATTAATTTCATAGGAATATAGGCGTTAATATATTGAGAATAGGCAAAAAGTGCTTCAGGAGAAGGCTATGAGAGCATTTATCGATTAATTATAAACCATGAGTGAATTATGTGAAACGGAGGGTTAATTAGAACACAATACGAATGGTGAATCGATCACAACCCTGGAATATTTGTCTCTACTAAATACACATCAATACTCTCGTTACTTGATAATTAGTTATTTTTTAGAATCGTAGTATAAAATAGTTACATTCCTGGATTTTTATTTTGGTTTCATTAAATAACAATTATAGTGATTCAATAAGTAGTTTACACAAGTCGCTATGGGTTCAACATTCGATTTATCATTATATTACTTGTACGACCACGTATACTTGCGTGTGTGTTAGGGACCAACAAGTTTTTGGCGCCGTTGCCGGGGACTTGAATATAGACTACTTTCTAGATTTTACCTTAATTGTTTATTTTGTCCAGTCTAAGGTTACTTGATTGTTACTCTAATCTCAGGAACTTTGATTGAATGCGTAGGGTCAGAAGCTAGGACAGACTCGACGGCTTTGACCCCGAACCTGAGAGAACATTTCACAGAAGGTTGAGGGAAGCAAGGGATATAGACATATTCAGGACCTCATTCAAATTCCTGTGAACATGGAAGAGGAACAACACATAGCTGTTCAGGAGGTAGCAATGCCCAGTATTGCTAATGTTACCTCCAACATCATGAAGCCCAGAATCACTGGGCACTTTGAGCTGAAACAGAGCATGATCCAGTTACTTCATGCAAACGGGCAGTTTATGGATTTTCCACACGAGGACCCTCAGCAGCACATTCTGAACTTCTTGGAGATTAGTGATACTTATATCACTAACGGGGTCACGCCAGATTATGTGAGGCTCACGCTTTTCCCATTCTCTTTGTTGGAAGAAGCAAAGCGATGGCTAAAGGCAGAACCAGCTATGAGAGCATTTATCGATTAATTAGCAACCATGAGTGAATTATATGAAAGGGAGGTTTAATTAGAACACAATACGAATGGTGAATCGATCACAACCCTGGAATATTTGTCTCTACTAAATACACAACAATACTCTCGTTACTTGATAATTAGTTATTTCTTAGAATCGTAGTATAATATAGTTACATTCTTGGATTTTTATTTTGGCTTCATTAAATAACAATTATAGCGATTCAATAAGTAGTATACTTGCGTGTGCGTTTGGGACCAACAATAGGCCCAATAGGCACACGGTCAAATGTGTGAATGATCCATTATATCCGCCAATGTCCATATTCAATCAACCAGGCCGATGTTCTAAGGATGTTAGAAAGAGAAATTTGAGTGATTGCTAAATTGTCCCGATGTTAGGCCCAATAGGCACATTCGTGTGTTGCTAAATTGTCCCGATGTTATACCATTTCTCAACTAAGATATTGATTTATTAGTTATCAAAATATAAAATTTACTGTGATTACATCTTGATGCAACTACTAAAAATATTTGATATGTCACAGTCACTTCGTGGGTCAATTTGGCCATGATGTTGTATATACGAGATTTGATATGTGGTTCAAACAATTTGTAAGTTTATCCTGATAATGTTCTAATACTATGTGGGTAAATAATATTTGTAAGTTATGCTAACTTATGAATTTTTTTAACACTATATAGGTAAATAATCCAAATAATGGTGTAAATAAATTTTTGAAAGATATATCTTGGGGACCTGGGCTTCAGGTCACAACAATGTTTAAGTACGTAGTAAATGGTTATAAGTTCCATACAGAGGATTGCTCTAAAAATAAAATAGCAACAACAACGGGGTGTGGGTTCAAGGTGGTGATGGCAACCAAGTTGGAGATATTGATTATTATGGTGTGCTCAAAGAAATAATAGAACTAGAATATACAGGTTGGCCATATAAGAAATTGATACTCTTTAGATGCAAGTGGTTTGACCCAAATTCAACAAGAGGTACAAGAGTGCACAACCAATACAACATAATTGAGGTTAATCATACGAGGGAGCATGATCGCTATGATCCTTTCATAATTGCACATAATGTTAGGGAAGTGTATTATGCTCCTTATCCATTGCGGAGGAATAAGTCGGATTGGTGGGTTGCAATAAAAACTAAGCCTGTAGGTAGGGTGGAAGTCGAGAATGTGTTAGATATTGCATATCAAAAGGATATCTCCAGTGTTCACCAAATAGTGGACGATCAGTTAGAAAATGATTTGGAACATCCTGAACGCATATTGGAAGAAGTTGATATAAATGAAGTAACAATTATAGAAAATGAGGGCGAAGAATCAACTGATGAAGCTCAAACAAGTGAGGACGAAGAATTCTCGGACGAGGAACAATACGTAAAGCACTCTTGTTTTATAGCTAGTTTCTTATATGTTTCAATCTAAATATGTATTACATTATGTAGACGGCAGGCAAGGGTCAAGGTAACAATGACCCTACTGGTTCTCGGGGTCGAGAAAAGGCTAGGAAGGGAAAGAGGAGGGTAGACAATAATACTCCCTCTTTTCCACCCTCTTCAGAGATGCCTATGTATTATCCTCCACCCCACGGCTATACTGAGCTGCCACAGCATCATGAGCCCTAAACCTTCATGCAGACACCAGGTCATTCATCACAGGGCCATAGCATTATATGTCCAACATACAGTTCAGTTGCCTCACGACCATGTGGATCGCAGCCATCTGCATCGCAACCATCTATATCACCTCCCTACATGTCACAGCCACATGGATCGCATCCATCCATGTCACAGCCACTCCGGTCACATCCATTCGAGTCACAGCCATCAGTATCACAGCCACTTGGGGTCCATCCAGCTATGTTGCAGTCATAGGGATCACAACCATCTTCATCAGCAACTCCATTTATTTCAGGCGTTCGTCTGAGGTAGTAGCTCTGACCCTACTACACCGTCCACACATGCCTATGATATACATGCTTCGGACGATGATGATGATGATGCTGACGAGGAGGTGCATTATGATCAATATGACAGGATCATCATAGTCCCTGAGGGTGATGGGTAAGAGTTATTTGTTATTTTTGTGTTTATTGTTTTGTAACATTTTTACTAAGATATTAATGTGTTTTTATTGTTAAATTACAGGTTCATCCCGAGTAATAAGACCACGAGGATTTATGGGATGATTTGCAAAGGCAATGGCTTACCGCAAAGTTCTTAGAGAAGAGCGAAAAAGGAAAAAAAGCTCACGCATCTGAGAAGGGAGGCTCCTTACACACTACAGGTGCTATCAGCCTAAGGACAATAAAAAGAAGATTGGTATGTAATTGCTTGAATTTTTTTAATTTTCAAAGTATATCTTTTTTGTTTATTAACTAAATTAATTTGTTTTCAGAAAAAGAAGTTGGGGCATCCAATGAACCATGATGAGCTATTCAAAGAGGCACATATTGTAAAGAAGAAGAAAGAGACAAATCACGAAAGGTGGGTCAAGGACCAGGCCTCGACTGTATATGTAAGATTTCACTTTTCTTTAAGTATTTTAATTTACTTTTATATAAATTTTGAAATACTAATTCAATTTAAATTTTCGTATAGGGTCGCTACCAAACTTACTTGGAGGAATTCATCTGCACTCAGCCAGCTGGTGAATCAGGCGAGCCAACTCAACCTTCGGACGAGGATGCTGAAAGAATATGGATGGAGACTGTTGGCGGTCCAAAATGGATGAAGGTATATGGGCTTCCTAGTAAAAAAGTTTCATCACTATAAGTTTGGAATGCAAGGAATAGGGACGTCCTTGCAAGGTGGGCAACTTAATGGGGAGAGCCTCTCCGCTATGCGGTAGACTGTGACAAAGCTCACATCCAAGCTAGAAGTGGCCAAGGAAAGAGAAAGGGTTAGAGATGCTCAATTACTTGGCATGTAAGCTCAAATCAGAAATCTCCTATCTACTGGAGCTTTCCCATTGCCCCGGTATCGTGAGTCATCACCAGAGGCTCGACCTGCACGTGAGCGTTCCTCCCGTCCTCCCCGTGATCGTTCCTCTCGTCCTCCCCATGGTCGTTCTTCCCGTCCTCCACAATACACTTCTCTATACCGTCTTGTAGATGAAATTTCATCAGACAGTGATGATGATATTGTAGAAAACACTCCTTGAGTTTTATATAATTTGAACTAGACAAATAAAACCAGTTTTGAACTAGTTGTAATAAGTTTTAACTTGGTTTTGGATTTTTTAGTTCAATTGAACTTTAATTTGTTAGTTTTAATGTATTTATTGATTGTTGTTGTTGTTGTTGTGATGTTGTTGTTATATTATGTTAGTATTAGGGATTTTGGTATGCTGGCAAGTGGTGTAGCTGCCAAAACAGGTATTTTATGCCAAAATTAAAACCTAGAAAATCGACCAAAGTTGGTCGGTCTCTAATAAAAAAAAAATATTTTTCTGCATATTAGCGACCAAGGTTGGTCGATTAAAATTAAAAAAAAATAAAAAATATACAATTACAGACCAAAGTTGGTCGGTTAATGAACAAGGAATACCCAGAATTCAAATTTACCGACCAACTTTGGTCGGTATTGTTAAATTTTAATTTTTTAAAAATAATATATATTTTCATTTACCGACCAACTTTGGTCGGTATTTTTTAAAATTTAATATTTAATAATTAATAAAATAACATAATTTAAATACACCGACCAACTTTGGTCGGTAAAATTAAATTATTAAAATATTTTACCGACCAAAGTTGGTCGGTAAGTCCTTTAAATTTTTCAGATGGTCGTTTTAACATACCGACCAAGGTTGGTCGGTATGTTAAAACGACCACCGAAATAGCAACCAAGCGTGTTTGGACACTTTTTGGTCGGTAATTTATCATAACCGACCAACGTTGGTTGGTTTTTTTGATCAGTATTTACCGGATTTCTACTAGTGATGGTAAGACTGCGTACAATAGACCCTTGTGGTCCGACCTTTCTCCAGACTCCGCGCTTAACGGGAGCTTAGTGTATGATGTTTTATACTTCAATACTACACAAGAGGGGGGGAAGGTGATTTGTGCGGTGACCAATATTTTGCTTAAATTGATTATGGAAGGACCTGGTTCTTCTAAGTGTTCCTTAACCTACTATTGCTGAAATAGTAAATGCGGAAAGTAAAGAACACAAGTATTTTACGTGGAAAACACCTGACTCAAAAGGTGAAAAACCCACGATTTACTTCCCAGTAGGATTTTTCCAAACTCTCCACTAAATCACTGAGCCAAAAACTACATTTACAAAAATACTTTTGTATACCTAGGACTAACTCTAATCCCTTATAGCAAATAGCCTCTAAATGTTGCGACAACTTCAAGTTAACTCTAACTTGAATACTCTGAGTACCTGTTACAATTGCCTCTAGATAAAGCTACAAGGTACAATATGAAAACACCTACTACAATTGAACTAGAATAAAAGACAGACACTTGGAACTGGTTCTTTTATCTGGTTCATGTAGCTTCAGGTTTTCCCACTTGAATCGCACACGAATTACTTGCAAAATGTCTTGCTATTTTGCTCTCAATTCCTATTTAACTTCTGTGTTTGTGCGTGCCTATATAATGAGAACATCCTGCAATATATATAATTAGTAGATGAAGAAATAACTAGATTTCTAATGCTACTCTTCCTTGGTGGAAGAGTTCTAGTTGATCTCAACTTCAACTCCTTCCTTATCTTGGATAATGTTCTCATTGAGTAAGGAGTCATTCTCCTTATCCATTATGAAACCTTTTTGATCAGGAGATATCAATTATGCCAAGTTGAGTTTATCTCCTTCACATGCACACATACTCGAATTTGTCTGTGTCTGTGTTCACCAGGGATGGACCTGGTTCATGTCTGAGCTCCTTTGCCAATCTTCAGAACTATCCTTCACTTAGGACAACAAATTTCCCCTTTTTGATGATGACAAACTATGTGCTTTTCATAAGCTTAGGCCCTGTTTCAACTTAGCTCAACATTAACACAATGTCAGAAATATTTTTCCTTTTTATCACTTATCATCAAGGACCAGGTTCATTAGGTTATAAACATCACTGTTCAAAGTATAAAGCACAACATTTTACCCCTTGTTGGCATCATTGAAAGGTTGCATAAAAAATGTGTGATTACCATATATTAAAACCTAATCATGGACATTGGAGCTACTTCAAATGCATTCATAGATTAATCATCAACAATCAAGCTAAGAATTTAAATTATCAAAGAAATATAAACAGACAGTTAGAGAAAAAACCAGCGAATTTTATTAATAGTTGATATGATTCTTCCACAAACCACAAAAAGAAATAAAAATACTGAAAACATGAGCAAACAAGAAACATCACAAACTGGGTCACTAAAAGGTCTAATATGGGCTAGGAGTTTGAGGCTTGGAAGAACTAGGGGCTTGGTTTTTGGTTTGGAAAAGTTTCAGCATGTCTTGAAGAATTCCATTATTCTTCTCTTTTTCCCTTGCCAGCTCAATTCTGAGAGCATCTCTCTCAGACTCTACCTCAGCCAATCGTTTCTTCAGCCTTTCAATTTCAGCGTCCTTTGCCCCACTCTCCTGCACCAAGGCTCTAACCTTGTTATTGACTGGTGTCTTCTTAGATGAACCAGGTTCATTAGGAGTGGCATGGACCTCATAGTCACAAGCAATCAGAGTGTTGGCACCAAAGTGATGTTTTCTTGTAGCCATCTCCCACTTCTTTAGAGGCACCTTACAATGTGCAAGCACATTTGTGAGAATGAAGCCATAGGGAATGGAATGACCTTTGGATCCATTTATAACCCTATCAAGGAGCTGGATTATAAATCCAGGCCAGTTAATCCGCCTCCCACTATCGAAGCATTCCATCATAACCAAGTCCATGAAGTTGTCAATGTGCCTCATTTCCTACCTAGGCACAATGCACTTGCTGATGAATTCAAATAGAACCTTGTGCGGTGGCTTCATCTCACTTTTGTACACAGCCTTAGGCTCACTTTCCCCAGGGTAGTAGGAAGGTTTTCTAGGCTTGGCCATTTCAGCTTCGTGTAGTCATTGTACCCCTCAGCAGGTACGCCTAGAATTTCACCCATCTTCTTTTCATCGAAAGAAATTTGTACCCCTTTCACCAGGCTGGTAACATTTCCATCCTTCACTTCAGCATTTTCCATAAACTCAATAACTTCACCCCTTTGCCAACCTGCCATCCATTTGAAGGACCATGTCCTTCCAGCCTTGCAATTCCAATTTCTCCAACAGCAGCACCATTCATTCCTCCTCCAAATACTTGAGGAGTCTACCCTTCAGAATTGTCCTTTTTTCCAAATTTGGCCATCTTGTCCTTTTCACTGTTTGATTAATCTTCCTCTTCTCCACTCCATTCCTTTTTCTCAACAATTTTTACTTGTTTGCTTTTCACTGCAGACCTGGTCCTTTTTCCCAGGGTGGATGGTTCAGCAGACTTTGACATAGAAGTAGACTTCTTAGTGGAAGTCTTGGATTTCTTGGGCTTGGGAGTCTGAACCTCCACTTCTGGAATCACATCTTCATCTTGATGGACCAGGTCCATCTCATCAACATCAACATCCTCAATAGGGTCACCTACCCTCTTCTTCCCTTTGTCCACACTTTTCTTTTTGCGTTCTTCTAAGGCTCTTTGCAACTCTGCCTCATTCTGGTTTAGCTGAATTCTTGTGACTCTTCCTCTTGTGGGAGGAATTTCAACAGTGTCAGAAGGGGCAGCCTTCCTTTTCTTATTAGCCCTAGCAGTGCCAGGGGTCTTAGCCTTGGAAGTTCTCTTCTTCTTGGGCTTGTAGCTATCACCTACTTTATTTAATAGGTCTGCGAGGGTTTCTTTAACTGATGAACCAGGTTCATCTATATTTTGTCCAAGTTTAACCAGCCCTTCAACGGCTTCGCCAGACCCATTTCCCCCTATTTTCTTGACACTTTCCTCCACTTTATATGATTCTACTCCACAAATAGCCATTCTACCTGTATTAGAAGTGGGTGAAGAATCAACTACTCTTTTCCCCATTCCCCTTTCTTCACTTCGAACACCCTCACTCTATTTTTCTTTTTCTTTTTTATTTTACCACCTCTCCTTCTAGACTCAGAAGTTTCTACATCCACCACAAATCCAACCAAAATAAACCTATTCTCCAGATTTTCAGCCAACTCAAAAATGACTTCAGTAGTAGTATTTGGGCTAGAGGTTACCTGTTCAATATCAGAAGACCCAGTTTCTTCCCCCTCAGTTGCAGACTTGAAGGAGTCTTCAGAGTTTTGGGGTTCTTGGGCTTGGCTAGGTTTTAGTTGTGCGTCTAATTTCTTTGATAATGCATTTCCAGCCACTATCTTGCGAGTAAACATCTTAACTCTTCTTTTCTTAGGCTGAGGAGTGGTTGAAAATGAGGAGCATGGTGGGGGTGTACCAGGGTTATCAGAAGTTTTAGTCATTTTTGTGCTTGGTTCGTGAAGAAAGAAGAGAGGTAGATTGAAGTTTGGAGGATGAGAGAAGATGGAGAGTATTTTGACATCTTGAGAATTATGGAGTGAAGGCAGAGATGATTAATCAATTTAAAGGGGGAGTAATTAATGGGTAACAACAGGCTTATGTCGTTTAGAAGTCTAATCAAACTGAATTTGTCAGTTTTGAATAGACGGTGGAGTCTTCCCTAGAATCTAGGTGATTTAAGATGGTTTGGAGTCTTTGAACGGAACTGGTTCACTATTAACATATAAGTTTAAAAGGAATTTGGACTTAGGTAGGACTCTGCTCATGATTCAAATATTATTATTTCAAATTGTGCAGAGTGTAGAAAACATACCGGTTTATCTTGATGAACCAGGTTCTTCACTAAGAATTCTCTTGTGCAAATCCAAATTTGCCAAAATAGAGAAAATAACATTAGAGATTGAGTCATTTTAACACATGTCACAAGCGTATACTATTTACAGTATGAGTCTGAGCAAAAAATAATCTAGTTATATACACAATTTTTCCATATTTTCTAACCAAAATTTTTTTTCATTCATTTTTTTTCGTTTTGAATTTTGAACTGGTCCTTTTAGGTGATTTTAGTCATCCCTAATTCTAACCTGTTCCTTTCAAAGTAATCTCTACTTAGGGCTTTTGTGAATATGTCTTCTATTTGTTTGTCAGTAGCACAAAATTCCACAATGATCAACCCTTTTTCATAGTTATCCCTCAAAAAGTGAAGCCTAACATCTATGTGCTTAGTTCTCTTGTGATGAACCAGGTTCTTGGTCATACTAATTGCACTAGTAAAAAAAATGAGGATACAACCAACATCAATTCCAAATTCCATTAATTATTGTTTGATCCACAACAATTGAGCACAACATGAAGCAGCAACAACATACTCAGCTTCAGCAGTAGATAAGGCCACTGAATTTTGCTTTTTGGTGGCCCAAGACACAAGACATGAGCCAAGAAAGTGTGACATACCTGAGGTGCTCTTTCTATCCATAAGAAAACCTGCATAATCAGCATCAGCATATCCCACAAGATTGAAATTACTACCTTTTGGATACCAAAGACAAAGATCAGTGGTGCCTTTTAGATATCTCAAAATTCTCTTGACAGTAGTCAAGTGAGACTCCTTTGGATTTGCCTGAAATCTTGCACAAAGGCCTACACTGAAAATAATGTCAGGTCTACTAGTAGTGATATACAACAATGAGTTAATCATTCCCCTATACAACTTCTGATCGATAGATGAACCGGGTTCATCTGTATCCAACTTTGTAGGTGTTGCAATAGGAGTGTCAATTTCTTTGAAATCTTCCATTTTAAACCTTTTAAGCAACTCTTTTACATACTTCTACTGATGGATCATAGTTCCATTTGAATTTTGTTTACTGTGTAGGCCTAAAAAGAAATTAATCTCACTCATCATGCTCATTTCAAATTCATTTTCCATTAGTTTAACAAATTCTTTACTTAGCTTATCAGTAGTTGCTCCAAAGATTATATCATCAACATATATCTGAACTACCAAGAGATCTTTACCTTTTTCTTTCAAGAATAAAGTATTGTCAATTTTACCTCTCTTCTAGTCATGCTCAAGCAAAAACTTTGATAATCTTTCACACCATGCTCTTGGAGGTTGCTTGACTCCATAAAGTGTTTTGTCAAGTTTGTACACATGATCAGGATTCTCCTTGTTTTCAAACCCCGGAGGTTTCTTGACAAACATTTCTTCCTTTAGATAGACATTGAGGTAGGAACTCTTGATATCCATCTGGTGGAGGGTGAATTCCATGTAAGCAGCAAAGGCTACGAGGAGCCTAATTGCTTCCAACCTTGCAACTGGAGCAAAGGTTTCATCATAGTGTATGCCCTCCTCCTGACTATATCATTGAACCACCAATCTTGCCTTGTTCCTTGTAACTGTTCCATCTTCATCAAGTTTATTTCTGAAGACCCATTTTGTGCCAATTACTGATCTGTCTAAGGGTCTTGGTACCAGATGCCAAACTTGACTCCTTTCAAATTGGTTGAGTTTATCTTGCATTGCATTTACCCAGTCTGCATCCCGCAAAACCTCAGCAACATTTTTAGGTTCAATAAGAGATAAGAAAGCATCAAAAGCACAAAGATTCTTTAATGAAGATCTAGTTTCTATTCCAGAGGTTGGATTAGTAATTATTTTCTCAATGGGATGAGAACTTTGATACTTGTAAGGTCTTCCAACCAATTGGTTTCCACTTGATGTTTCTTCAGTGTTTTGTTGATGTGGAACATGTTCATGGACAGGTTCCATTGAGATCCTTCATCACTTCTAGGATCAAACTTACCTAGGGAGTCTTTACCGTTGTTGTGCACAAAGCACTTGCATCCAAATGCCCTAAGATGGGATATATTGGGTTTTCTCCCTTTAAGTAACTCATTAGGGAGTCTTCCCTACAAGAGGTCTAGTCATGCATCTATTTATGATGTAGCATGCATCTATTCTTTCTTTCAAGTACTCCATTTTGTTGTGAAGTCCTAGGAGCAGGAAAATTATGATCTATGCCATGCTCATCACAAAATTCAACAAATTTAGCATTTTAAAATTCAGTTCCATGATCAAACCTAATTGATGCAAGTTGATTACCTAGTTGTTTCTGAGTTTTTCTAACTAAAGAAGTGAACATGTCAAATGTTTCATCTTTAGTTGTTAAAAATAATGTCCAATTAAACCTAGAGTAGTCATCAACAAACATCATCACATATCTTTTACCACATCTGCTTAATGTTCTCATTGGACCACAGAGATCCATATGGACCAGTTCCATCGTTCTGGTGGTACTTACCACTTTTTTGAATTTAAAATAGGATCTTACATGCTTCACCCTTGCACAAGCCTCACAAACTTTGTCTTCCTTGAACTTAATGTTAGGCAGTCCTATCACCAAGTCCTTGGAGACTAATTTGTTGAGTTGACTCAGAATTGCATGCCCAAGTCTCTTATGCCAAAGAGAGGATCATTGTCCAACACACTTAAGCAAGTGAGTTTATTTTCTGAAAGTGTGGACAGATCTACAATATATATATTGTTCACCCTTTTTTACTGCAAAACAATCTTGCCAGTGATAAGATTAATCACAAAACATTTAGTAGAGGTGAATGTTACCAAGTTACCTCTATCACACAGTTGTGATATACTAATTAGACTGTATTTTAAGCCGTCTATCAAGTGCACATTCTCAATAGAGCGAGAGTCAGTCTTACCAACCCCAATGATCTCACCTTTATTCCCATTTCCAAAGGACACATTACCTACTTTGAGGTCCTCAAGTGAAAGGAACTGGTCCTTGCTTCCTGTCATGTGCTTTGAATATCCACTATCCATGTACCATATTTGGTTGCTCCCCTTCACTTGAACCTCAGATTCCTCATCGGATTCTTCAATTTCCATTAGTTCTTATTCATCTCCATCTTCATCATTTGAGTCCTCATCTGAGCTTTCTCCCCAAGCAGCAACCATAGCCTTTGTTGATCCTTTGTTCTTCTTGGGATGAACCTATTCCTTCTTCTGGTTTCTTCGTTCAGCTCTTTCCTTCTTCTATTCAATTTCCCATTGAGGGTAGTTCTTGATGTGATAATCAGTCTTCCCACACTTGTAGCAACCCTCATTGGTTTGCTTTTCAGGAACCCTTGGTTTGTTGTAGTTTCCACTTCTTGAAGAACTTTTTCCTCTCATTAGGTACTTCTTGAAGTCCTTTGTGATCATAGGCATCTCATCTTCCTCTAGATCAGAACCTTCAGTGATTCTGAGTGTCAGACTCCTTTACTTCTTGGGTACATCCATCTTCATGATTTTCCTTCTAAGTTCATAAGCAGTAAGATTTCCAATCAGCTCATCCAACTTAAGAGTGGTAACGTTCTTTTATTACTAAATGGCAGTCATTTTGCTTTCCCAAAAGACTGGCAGAATCCTTGTTAGAATCTTCTCCACTTTATCTTCTTCAATAATAATCCTTCCAAGAGATTTAAGTTCATTTGTCAATGTGATGAACCTTGTGTACATCTCTTGGATGGTATCCCCTTCCTTCATAGTGAAATTCTCATATTGAGAATATAGTAGAGTTCCTCTGGACCTCTTCACTTGAAGTGTTCCTTCATGAGCCACTTGAAAAGAGTCCTAAATTTCCTTAGCAATAGTACAACTTTGAATTCTAATGTACTCGTCTGGACCAAGTCCACACACAAACCATTTCTTGGCCTTGGCATTCTTCTCCCATTTCCTCAAGTCCTCAGCAGTGCAGTCAGCTCTTATTTTTGGCACATCTACTCCTTCAATATTCTTCTTCATGGTAGTCAGGGGACCATCAGTGACAATGCCCCATAGCTCATAGTCTTCTCCTATGATTTGATCTCTCATTCTGTTTTTCCACCAGGAGTAGTACTGGCCATTGAAGAGTGGTAGCCTAGTAGTAGATTGTCCTTCCCAATTTCTAGGTGGTGCACTCATCTTGATCTTCACCTAAGGTGTTAGCCTGTTCAAGGATAACCCGCTCTAATACCAATTGATATTTTATACTTTAATACCACACAAGAAGGGGGGTGATTTGTGTGGTGACCAATTTTTCGCTTAAACTGATTATGGAAGGACCTGGTTCTTCTAAGTGTTCCTTAACCTACCATTGCTGAAATAGTAAATGTGGAAAGTAAAGAACAAAAGTATTTTACGTGGAAAATACCTGGCTCAAAAGGTGAAAAAATCACGACCTACTTCCAAGTAGGATTTTCCCAAACTCTTCACTAAATCATTGAGCCAAAAACTGCATTTACAAAAACACTTTTGTAAATCTAGTTCTAACTCTAATCCTTTGTAGCAAACAACCTCTAACTGTTGCGACAACTTCAGGTTAACTCTAACTTGAATACTCTAAGTACCTACTACAATTGCATCTAGATAAAGCTGAAAGGTAAAATATGAAAACACCTACTACAATTGAACTAGAACAAAAGATAGACACTTGGAACTGGTTCTTCTATCTGGTTCATGTAGGTTCAGGTTTACACACTTGAATCACACACAAATTGCTTGCAAAATGCCTTGCTATTTTGGTCTCAATTCCTGTTTAACTTCTGCGTTTGAGTGTGCCTGTAGAATGAGAACATCCTACAATGTATACAATTAGTAGATGAAGAAATAACTAGAGTTCTAATGCTACTCTTCCTTGGTGAAAGAGTTCTAGTTGATCACAACTCCTAACTCCTTCCTTATCTTGGATAATGTTCTCATTGAGTAAGGAGTCCTTCTCCTTATCCATTATTCAACATTTTCGATCAGGAGATATCAATTACTTCAAGTTAAGTTTATCTCCTTCACGTGCATCCCACTTGCTCGAATCTGCACGGGCAGAGGGAACAAAATAACGTAACGTTGCATAATGGAACTACTCCAACTCTCGGAATCGCATTCTGACCCCGATATCACCAAAGTCAACTATGGGTCAAACCTCTCCATCCTCCAAACTTCAACTTTTCCAACTTCCGCCGAAACGCCTCAAATTATCCTACGGACCTCCAAATCTAAATACGGACGCACGCCTAAGTTAAAAATCACCATGCGAAGCTGTTGAGATCATCCAAAACCCATTCCGGAGCCGTTTACACAAAGGTCAAATTTCGGCCAAATCCTCACCGCTTAAGCTTCCAAACTAAAATCCTTCTTCCAAATTGACTCTGAATCATCCGGTAACTAAATTCAACCACGCACACAAGTAGATACACATAATATGAAGTTGTACAAGACCTTATGCCGCCGAACAGAGCTTAAATTCTCAAAACAACCAGCTGGGTCGTTACATTCTCCCCCTCTTAAACAAACGTTCGTCCCCGAACGTGCCAAGAATTGCCTCGAAGTCTTCAAATCACTGAATGCACACTTCCAACACACATCCGCAGGTGATCCCACGTCACCTCAATCTACATAATCCTGACGACACCGTCTCAACTGCAATTTAGCCTTTCAACCACCACCTATAAGCTGCATACCCCAAATTCTCACTTTCTACTCATTTCCAAAAGACCCGATTCTAAATCCATATTCGGTATCAATCTAAACCAGCTGCATAAACTCATGCCTACACCCACAAGGTACGAGCACACAACATAAAACACCACGCATATGCCCATAATAACACTTCTGATCACAATAGCTGCCCGAAATCAACCCAGCACCGGTAATTAGCCTCACATCCAATAGAACTCTGTTTCAAACCTCCATAACACTGACAATGATTCAAGTTTGAAACAGAGTAAACAATAATATGCACGACTACCACTCATAAAATCTCCGAACATGAGCAAACACGCAAACAGAGTGCCAAATCATGAAACACACCCATAAGTGGAGCAACAAATAGGGAGCTCGCGCCGATAAGCAGAACCGAAATGAAATACGAATGGTACACTCTATAACAAATCAAAACATACTTGTATGATAACATCTAGCACAATGGCCTCCAGTCTACTATATGAAACCCATCAACAGGTTGGGCCTCCCCCTCTTGGGCGCCCCTTACTCGCCTGAATACCCTATTGTGACACACCTGCCCCAAGCGTGGGAAAATCTCTCACCATGTGGTTGATATCTCCACACTTAAAGAAACCTCTCTGCTGACGTGGCTGTGGAAAATGTGCAGTACGAGTACTCTGAGACCCATGAGCACCTGAAACACTGTGCGAAGCTGGAAGTGCAAACTGAACTAGCTGACGCACAAAACCTCTACCATGTTGTACCCTGCCTCCAAAATAAGGACCAGTGGATCTCCCCGATCTACGAGGCCTCCTCGCCTCCCTGTAATCTCCCTCTTGATCTCGTCTACCCTCTCGCTCCCGATCCCACATGCCCTCAACCAGCGAGTAATCTCTACCACCTGCTAAAATAAAACATTTGACTCCAACTCTCGAGACATGCTGAACCGAATATCATTCCTGAGCCCCTCAATGAATTTACGGACTCGCTCTCTAACTGTAGCAACCAAGGCAGGTGCATGTCTGGCCGAATCACTGAATCTGATAGCATACTCTAATACTGACATAGTGCCCTGGCGCAGCTGCTCAAACTCTGCGCGTCATGCATCCCGAAGGAACTGAGGTACAAACTCTCTTAGGAACATCTCTGAAAGCTGAACCCATGAAAGTGAAGCTGCATCGGTTGGGCTACCCAACTCATATGCCCGCCACCACTGATAAGCAGCTCCCTTAAGCTAAAACGTAGTAAAAGCAACCCCACTCTTCTCAACAATACCCATATTGCGGAGATCGCAATGGCACTCCTCCGGAAAATGATGTGCACTCTCTGAAGCCAAACCACTAAATGTAGGAGGGTCGTATTTTTTGAACCTTGCAAGTCTAAGCTTCTCTCCCTCGAATTCTGCTGCCCTGACCATGGGCTGAATTAGGACCACAGTCTGTGTCGCCATGACACCTGGAACCTGACCAACGTGAACTCGTTGCTCTGGAGTGTGGGCGGTGGGAGTCTGAGTCACTCCCCCGGTATGTGAAGTAGCTGGTTTAACCGGAATCAACCCTGCCTGAGCCAAGGTAACAAACATGCTCAGGAACTGTGCCAAGGTCTCCTGAAGTCCGGGGGTAACAACAGGCGCCTCCAGTACCTGCCCCCAATTGGAACTACTAGCGGCTCCTCAACGGCTGCTCTAGTAGGTGCTCTAGTTGCGGCACGTACTCCTCGTCGGCCTCTGCCTCTGCCCCTAGCGACATCCGCTCAGGGGGTAACATCATCAGGAACTACAGCTCGTGTCCTCACCATCTATGATAGAATGGAATAATAAAAGTTCAAACTTCGAGATCAATGAACTCGCACGATAGGGAAAAAGGAAGTGAGGTTGTCCTAATAGTTCCATAGCCTCTCGAAGATAAGTATAGATGTCTCCGCACCGATCCGCAAGACTCTACTAAACTCGCTTATGACACATAGAACCTATGAACCTAGGGCTCTGAAACCAACTTGTCACGACCCAATTTCCCCTCCTTTGGATATCGTGATTGCACCTAGTCTTAGGGACTAGGTAAGCTTAATATTTCATCTATCCCACCATCAATACTTCCACCTTTCATTCTTAACATTTTGAAATTTTGTTCATTACTTTAGTTCTTATGTTCTCCAAATTAGAAAAAACCAAAAACCAACCTCTTTTCCGTCTATATTTTTCTTTAATTTTTATCATAGTCTCTCAATCAAACATACCCATAGACCAGGTGGGGAATAAGCCATACAAATAGAAGTATATTTAATAATAATACCTGAAATTGTGGTGCAGGGCAGGTTAATTGATTTTTTTGTTCTTTACAAACTTATTTTGTTTTATGACTATACTTTTTTACACATATGAGATTTAATTTTACATGTAATAGATCTGTCTTTTACACATAAGAGATCTAAAAAGATCATTTTCTTAAATTCAAAATTATAAAAAATTATAAAGGAACATGATGTACAAATACCGAGTGTAGAGACAGTGTAAAGTAAGTAATTAGCGGTCGTTTGGTATGGGGTATAAGAAGGTATAGTGCTGGTATAAAGAATTAATACCACCTTAATACTTCGTTTGGTTAGCAAATCAGGTATAAGTTATCCCAGAATTAAAATTAGCACCGGGATAACTTATATCTTATAGAGAGTGGGGTAATTAGCACCGATATAACTTATACATTCTTCTTACAAATTATATAATTGTCACATTTAATACAACATACCAAACAGTGAAAAAAAATAATTCCAGCATAACTAATCTCAACATAACTTATACCGGCATAAGCCGTGTTCAAACCAAATGACCCTAATGATCTCTTCTTTTTAATTTGGGGGGTGGGGGGTGTTTGATTGTAGTGGGGGTGAAGGGAAGCATTGGTGCTGGGTCGACACGGGTAGTACTCAATTGTAATTGAATGTCCATATACAAACAAGGATTAAAACTGATAAAACCTTTACTGGCACCTATTCTTATTCCTATGACTGACATTTCAGATATGCCCCGCGCGCGCAGGCACACACTCTCCGTAGGCTCCTTTTCCCACACTCCCCTTAAAATATTTATTACCTACACTACTCTTGCTTTCCATGTTTTTCATTTCCCTCTTCCATTTGTTCATAATATTTCGTGAAAAGCATCAGAGTCGAAGAGGTCATCTGAGAGTATAGTTAATCTCATTATAAAATTTAACATAAAATGATAAAAAAGTCGATTAGTTGAAAGAATTTCTTTTTTTCTTGTTTTACAAATATGAGTTAGGCATTCAATTTCTCCCTACAAACCACCATGTCCTCCACATTAATTAGCAGTAGGCTCCTTAATTTTCATCCACTACATTTATCATTAATTCATTACCTGAACCACAACTTAAAGAGGAGGCACAAAGATATCAAGGCAACAAATGGAGGTCGTTTTATGAAGTTGCACTACACTAAACTAGACATGATTAAATTCAAAAAAAATTAGGATTTGAGGAGAAATTAGTCAATGCTGGAAATAAAAAGATACTTATAACAAGAATTACTGATGAATATGTGTCAAATTCTATGTACAAAATTAAGAAACATATACCACTATGGACCTAAACAACATTCTGATCCTACTCCGACGTGTCACATGCTTAAGTTAGTGTAAGAGTGATTGTCGAATAGCTCAATGGTCCTTTTTATTTTTCTAGTCATGCTAATTAACTTTCTTCAATTTACATTGATCGGTCTATGGTTATAATTGTATCTGTTCTGTTTAGTTGCTTGACTGAATTGTATGTGTTGTTTTGAGAACGCAGTATGCCTTTTTAGGCTTTCGGTTTGGATCATTTGGATGATCACGTGACTTAACGCACTAAAGTCTCTTGGAGTTGGCTGTATTTGAATTGTAGAAATTACAGTACAATTTTTGTGTCCTTTTGTTTTCTCTTTAAGAGTATGCTCATTGCCATTATTACACACATATATACTAGTTTGTAGGCCGCGCGTAGACCCAATATCAATAAGTATAAAAATTTAAAAACACATTGTTTTAGCAGCCATGATTTGACTATATTGCTCAAAAATGTGTCTCAAGCATTACATGACATTTATACTTCTTTGAGAAAATAACTTGAAAAAGGTGAGCTTGACTGTTGCGAGAGCCTTCACAGCTCTAAGAAGATGAAAAAACTATATATTTAACATGAGTATAATCACAAATATGATAACATGGAATAATATCTTTAAACTCATTTGCTGCAAAAATATCAATGCAAACAAAGTGAGCAATTTAGTTAGAGTTGTTTGGATGCGTATTTGTATGGTGATATACATGTATGATAGTTTCAGAAGACTAATGTAAAAAAGGTGAATTTAGATACATATAGTACAATAAATCTTCTAAAATATTAATAAAAGAATTATTTTAAAATTCCAACAGAAATATTTAATATACGTTTTGTACATAAACTTTGAAGAAACAAATTACTTTTTTTCGAAGTTTTAAATCTGTGACTGAATGTTATCCTCAGGGTAATAAGAAACAAGGAACTAAAGCTAACAGGTTTCCTAGATATTCAAGATTAATATAATTAGAAATGTGTTCCGAAAACAGATTGAATCTTTTGCTGATAAATTACATGTGCAACATGAATCAAATGCTTGTTGTACCACTTAAGAACATGCAAATATATATATACACACACACCTAATAGTTGTCTTAATGCTATCAAATTGACTCTAGGAAAGTTTATATTTGAAGAAAATTCAACCAATAATGATTTAGAAATCCCAAAAAATATTCTCTATGAGTCAAGTTAGGCATACTTGATAACCTGAATTTTCACATCCTTGGGCGCCTTTGGTGGTTGACTGCTCTTAAATATTGTTGACCCAAATCACTGTATAGTTTTGAAGATTGACAAATGTCTGACCAGTTGAACCAGGTCCATCAGAGTACATATACTTAACCTGACGCGTTGGCACATGAACCGTATATGCATAGGAGATGAATGCGATTGTGAAGTATCAATGAACAAATAGAGTGTCTCCTAATGCGAAAAGGTTGCAAATTGATAAGAGAATAGAAGTTGAATTCAGCAAGGACAGTAACGAAGGAAGAAAGTTTAGTTTAATACGAACTCTTTCTCCCAGAAAGAGTTGTACTAGAACTGAACGACAAACTCAACAACTGACTCTATAAATAATTGAAATATTCTTGCTTGAATTAAGAACGCACAAGTACAGAAGTGAATCAAGAACTGAAAGCAAAATTCCCAGAGATTTTGCAAGCAGAGTGACTGTGCGATCAAAGGCTACAGACCAGCTAGAAGAACCAGTTTCATCTGTTTGTCATAGAGTCTAGTTGGTCATAGTAGGCGATTTAATATTGTATCTTTTCAGCTTTCATAGAAGCAATTGTAATAGGTACACATTGTTCAAGTTAGAGTTAACTTGAAGCTTGTAGAAATTAGCTAGAGGCTAGTTACTACGAAGGGATTAGAGTTAGTCATAGGATTACAAAAGAGTTTATTTTGTAAGTCCGTTTGGCTCAGAGTTTTAGTGAAGAGTTTGAGCAAATCCTACTGAGGAGTAGGTCGTGATTTTTTCACCTTTTGAGCCAAGTGTTTTCCACGTAAAAATCTCTGTGCTTTTACTTTACTGCTTTTATTATTCCGCAACAGTAGAAGTTGGAACACAAAAAAAAACTAGATTCTTCTAGAGAGACAGCACTCGAAAAATTAGATTTCACACAAATTAACCTATCTTCTTATGTGGTATTCACGTCTAAAGCATCAAATATGTACTTGTCTAATTACCTTACCAAGCTCTAGCATGTTACTTTAAATACCCAAATGTGATCTCAAGCTCCTCCTCATCTCGTCTCCTCTCCCTCTAACAGGTAATGCAACAGTGTTGTCATAATCAGTAGATTCGCTTCTCTTTAAGGTCGAGGAAGGACGTACATCTGTGCACGCACAACTAAAACTTTCAACCCTAGAAAGTCAAATTGTATAAGAAATGTAATAAATTCCATCCTTAAATTTCACATACAATTCCCATCAATATTTGAAACAATAATTAGGAGTAATACAGGGCTCTCTTAAAGAGCCGAGAGAATCAAACATTGACCGAAGGAAAATTAATATTGTAATGTTTGTTGAAATGAACTTAACTGAGTGAAAACTTTCATATGGCCTGGTGTCATACATGAATAAAGCGAGTCGAACACGTCACCTTCAGGACAAAATGAAAGAAAAATATAGCTACCGATTTTGCTGGGAAAACAATACTCATTAATTACACAGCTACTAGTACATTGTCGGAAGTCCATATCAAACAAAGAACAAAACTGATAAAAGCTTTACTGGCACCTGATATGGCTGACATTTCAGATATGACTGCAAATACCCTCTCTCCGTAGGCTCCTTTTTCCAAACTCCACTTAAAATTTTCAGTACCTACACTACGTACTCATGTTTTTCATCTTCCCTTTATATCTTTTTTTCTCTTCCATGTCTTCATATTATTCCGGATGAATTCCATGGAAAGTATAAGAATCCAAAAGGTCATTTGCTTGAATTCACTCTTGGGCCGCCATTGAAGTTTATTAAAGTGTGTGTATGTTTTTCAAATTTAGGACTAGGAGAGTTTTTCTTTTCCATATTTGTTAGGACTAAGATTTACTACTTCACTTGTATATATATTCTTGTTAATCAATATAAGGAGGCAAGCTTTTCTCTTCCACACTTGGCCATCGTATGCGTGCGCATTTTGGCATGGTATCAGAGCCAAGCTAAGATCGAGCCAAACCATAAGGAACTCGTACCAATGGCAGGGGACAATAATAAACACACCACCGCTACCGGATGGAGCGGTGGTGTGATGAAACAAACAAATGAAAGACCATATCTTCGTACGATATAGTAACAACTAATGATGATCCTGGAATTTTGATAACATAGGTAGCTCTGAAAGGAGAAACCTATGAAGAATGGGCAAGGTACATGAGGAGCTCTTTGAGGGCGAGGAAGAAATTCAAATTTATTGATGGAAGAATCAGGAGATCAGATGAGAAGTTTCTAGATCGTGAAGATTGGTGGATCAACAACTCGTTGTTGATTTCTTGGATTCAGAATGCTATTGAGCCTACTTTGCGTTCGTCTATACCACACATGGAAGTAGCTGAAGATCTATGGACTAATTTTAAGAACATTTCTCGGTATCTAACGGTCCAAGAATACAACAGTTGAACGCTAAACTTGCAGAGTGCCAACAAAATGGCATGCCAATAGTTAAGTGCTATGGAAAATTGACAAAACTGTAGGAAGAACTTACTAATTTTAATCAAACACCAACTTGCACATGTGGTAACTGCACATGTAATCTTGGTGCAATCTTGAAAAATAAAAAAGAAAAGGAGAAGGTGCACCTTTTTCTTATGGGGTTAGATGAAACAATGTATGGAACAGTGAGGTCGAACTTGTTGGCTCAATAAGATCCATTGCCAACTTTGAATCGAGTTTACCAGAAGTTGGTACAAGACAAACGTATGAAGACGATGGCTCGAGGGATAGATGAATGCGGAGACGTTATGGCCACTACAAGAAAACGGCAAATTTCCGACGGTCAAAACGGTCGGAAATCGGTCGGAAATCACGTATTTCCGACTGTTTTCCAACCGAAATTGGTCGGTCGGAAAAAAGTTGGTCGGAAAATAATTTTCGACCGAATCAGTCGGTGATTTCCGACAGATTCGGTCAGAAATTTTAAAAGGTCAAACAAATAAAATTAATAATTAAAAATTAAATAAAATTTAATTTTCTTAAAAAACATTTCCGACTGAATCTGTCGGAAACTAATAATTAAAAACTAAATTTTATTTAATTTCCGACGGAATCCGTCGAAAATTTGTGAATATATATTTTTGTTTTTAACATTTCCGACCAAATCAGTCGGAAATTAATAATTAAAAATTAAATTTTATTTAGTTTCCGACGGAATCCATCGAAACTGTTTGAATATTAAATTTTTCTAAAAATATTTCCGACCACATTGGTCGGAAAACTGTGAATTTATGGTTAAATTTGGGCAATTTTTTGACTGTTTCCATCGGAATTTTGTGTAAAACTGGGCAGAACTCTGCCCACTTTCGAGCTACACTACCTGTCAAACTAGTACAAATAAAAAAATAGCAACCAACATACATTATCAACAATCTAAACCAACGATACATTAATACCAACAATACCAATCATTAAACCTAACAATTTTGGGCATAAAAAACATCCAAATAGTAGCCCATATACAAGTTTAAAAGCAGTACATGAAGTTGTCTCTCACAATCAAGTTTACCAATCATTCAAAATATCACAACTAAACTACTACACATCAGATTCAGTTTGTTCATCCTCAAATAAATCATGCCCATGTTTACTCATGAATTTATGCATCTTGGCAAGTGTTCCGTTTTGGGAGTCCAATCGTTGCTTCAATTCACGAATCTCGTTTCTCATATCTTCCATCTGTTCTTGATTTTGAGGAGAAGAATTGGCTAAGAGTGGGTTTGGAAGACCTGTAGGTCGACATACTCCTAGTTCGTAGACTCTGCCTTTGTTTACTTCGCCCGCTGCCTGTGTCCACAATGAAGCCATATTATCAGCCGTTGGTTGAGTTGAAGGAGGCTGAATTTGTAGCCATTATATTCTTCCAACCTTTTATGATAATCTTCCTGAAATGAAAAACATAATTATCACGTAAGCAAACTAATATTAATATATCAAGCTACCTCATGTAGTAGTACTACTTATATACTATTTAAGTAGAAGCAATCATCACAATACTCTTTAATTACCAACATGTGTTTTGTTAAAGTTGAGTTTATCTCCTTTGTTTTTATCACGTTTGATGTTATAAGCAGAAATAGGAATAGATATATACTTTCAAATACAGTATGAAGAACATAGGTGATAGGAATACTTTTAGAGCCCAGAAATTAACTGGCGAAATTTACCTTCCCACTCATTTTGGAATGAATTTTTGGAGGCAGCATTATTTTAGTTATTTGGTTTCCAATTTAACCTTTTCCTTCAAACCTTTTAGTACTTCAAATCATAGCAGGAACTCATGCTCATCAAACTCCATTATTAGTAGTAAAAGAAACCTTTTAGTTATAATATTTAGTTGGCTGTTAAAATAGATAGGTCTGCTACAATTTTCAGTTCAGATGATTGAGAAAATTTACAGCCTTAGGTAATGAAATTGAGATAATTAGGCACCAGAAACAGAAGCACCTTATCCTATAGGAAAGAGGGTACAATTCAACAGCCAGGCAACTTTAGCCTGGACTCAAATTGGACAACAAATAGAGAAATACATCAACCAAATCATCCAATTCCAGCATTGAATCAACTAAGGCCCTATGTTTTCTATATTGAGTGCCACATTCCCAATTTATGTGGCATAACTAGTAGTAACTACATCTTGTTAATCCCAGTCGGCAGGAGTTGCAACTAGGATCCTTCCCCTTAGTAACAAACAGCTGCAGATCCAATCAACAACGTTGCTCACCCGCACAGCATCAGCAATCTTTACACTATATGGTGTGAAAACAAAAGCTATCGATACGTGCTATAAAAGTGGAACCCGTGAATCAAAAATACTCCAGACAGTCCAATTCAGGACAGGCCTCTTTGACGCTTCAGTGCAAGGTGGCAGATAACTGAAATGTTGAAGCGCTTGAAGGTTTGTCTCAGCCACACTGTCTAGACACGGTACATCCAATAACTAAATGTTACCAGAGAAACAAGTGACTATTTGTGGTACATAACTAGGTGAGTTTAGTTTGGTATCCGTGCTTTTGAACTCGTCTCCTCGTTTTAGCAATATCCTATATTGTTGATTATCATGTAAATAAACTAATATTAATAAATCATAAATAATTATGAAGTTAGAATTTTACATGTGTGTCTGACGCACGCCTCTCCACCCAGTCTCCTCTTGTACCATTCTTCATCTTTTTCTTATGCAACTCCTCAAAGACCTCTGCATCACTTATATCTCGCCCTCTTTCCTTTTCCTTCATAAGAAAAAGTATGAGTTAGACATTACAAACGCGAAATCTATATGTAATACTAAGAAAATTTTTATAAGTAATCACCATTCTTAGTCTATGGGCCTCTAAAGTAATCGAACCTCCTGTGTGCAACGAGCCACCTTTATTAGATGCATGGTTCGCTTATGCTTGTTCACTCATTGCCTTCCATTCTGGGGTATTCCACATCTCAAGAAGTTTATCCCAAACATCTTTTCTTAACCAGTCCGGCATTTCACCGGCATCCGAGCAGCAAACAAACTATCTTTAATTCTTATACCAACTTTCTTCTCGAAAATAATATTTATTGCATTTTGATGCTGAGGATGCCATGTACACAGTGTCTGCAATATAAAAAATTAACATTAGATGAAGACAATAATTATTAAATAAATATAATTAATTTTTACCTTAAATTGATTCCACATTTGCTCTCTGATGCTGTACGGTATCTTTTTCCAAGAAGTCCACGGCTCATGATAAAATGGCTTCATAGTATTTGTAATCAAACGTGTAGTCTGAAAGGATGACAAAAACCTGCATTAACCAAGAAGCTCAAGAAAGAACCAAAGGTATAAGGGTTTGAAAAGATGAAAGTTCAAAATATGCTAATCCACCTATGAAAATGAGTCTCACCAGACGGGTATATTATTTGAACAGTGAATGCTTAATGTGGCATTAAGATAAGGATAACACATTAAATTCAACTGAGATACATATCAGTTATACGGGTAATGTAAATTGTACTTGGCAAGCTCGGTATGATTTGCGTTAAATAAGTTCAAATAAGTTTAATGCAATGAACTTTGACAAAGTCGCTGTAAGAAAAATCGATCCCAAAGTTTTCTACATGAAAAAATCACTCACTTAACCCTTGCAAGGGAAATTTTAAGTATTAAGACATAAAAAATTTAATAGGAGGCGTTTTACCTTCTTTGGTTTCGGCATTAATTTAATAAAAAAATTATTTTTTCCGTCCAAAAATAATAAAATTAAAATTAAATGTTAATCTTAAATAAGTTGAGATCAGTAAAATAAAAGTTATGTACAACTTCTTCTCGACTGTATCACACCATCTAAACTTATCCTAGACCTTATTCCTTTCACCCAAAAATTATAGAGCTCTAGTTTTTTAGGTGACTAATTATTTTTAACAATTCTGTTTACTCTTTAACAATTGAGTTGGAACGTCAACATTTCCTATTCATACTTTGAAGACTAATTACAAGGCTCCATTTTTCCAGCTTTTGAGAACTGATTTTCAATGTTTTTTATGGTAAATTTTTGTTATATACTAGTAGTAGTATTTATGAAGTAGCATTTGCTTCATAGTTTTCTTCTTCTCCTCTATCTAGCTCAATGTGTTTAACTGAATTTATTGTGCTCTATTTAAGCTCTATATTTCGTATTATGAGAATTTTTAGTCAATTTTAAATTAAAAATGAGATTTCTTTTATCAATCAAACAATGAGATTTCTAATACTTAATGTGGTTCAACGAAATACTTACCTCGATGGAAAAAATGCCGGAGAAGTCGACTGAGGAGTTGTTGTTGCTGCTGCCGCCACCAACCGCTAGCTGCTGCAAAACAGAGTAAAAAAAAATTAAGAGGAAAATGGAGGAGGAAGGAGAGGGAGAAGGGAGGAGGAAACGAGAGAGAGAGAGAGAGAGAGCAAACATACGATCGATTTTGTTTGGGGACGGGGGAGAAGGAAAAGAGGAGGTTGGGGACGAGAGGGAGAGATGAGAGAATGAAAATGGGCTTCTCTTTCCGGTCAAAATAAATTTTTCGCCAAAATTTGCGACCGATCGGTCAGAAATGTGATCGAAAAATTTAAAAAATATATAGGAAATATTTTTTTGAAAATTCTGACGGATTCCGTCAGAAATTTAAAAGAAAAAAAAGCAGTCGTAAATTTCGGTCGGAAGTTAGCATTTTTTTAGTAGTGGGGCTCTGTTGTACAAGGGACATCCCCTATAGAAGTCGGAATAAAGTGAAGGACAGAAATACGTGCTCCTACTATTAAGAAAGTTGCTTCCAGCTTATTGAATATCCAGAATGGTGGGGAGACAAACCCCGTGGTGATGGTAAATCATATGGACATGATAGAGGAAAACAAGAACATCAGATGGGTGGAACGAATGGAGGTCGTGGACGTGGCTCTGCGTATCGGGTGAATGTTGCACATGTCACGGGAGGTGGCATCTTCGCAGCTGTGATGACGGCAGAAAAGGCTGGGCCTCCGGGGTTGAGCAATGAGCAGTGGCAGGCGTTGATTACTACGTTGAATGATCATCAGATAAGTTCGAATGAGAAGATGACCAGTAAGAAAAATAAAAAAGGGACTGATATACCCCTCTACTTTGAAAATCATTTAGAATTACTCTATGTTATACTATTGACTCAAAAAAATCTCCACCGTCTTACTATTGGAACATATATACCCCTAACTTGACGGACGGACAGGTGGCACCCATCCAAGGCTGTTGGTCAATCCGATCTTAAATTAAAAGTGATCTGCCCCATTATCCGGTACCCAAAACCCAACCCTCTTTTAATTTAATTGAATTTGAACTCCCAAAATAAAAATTCAGTTCCTCTTAGCAAAACTAGGTTTTTGCACTACCACAACCACTCTCCATAGTCTCACTATAATAAAGAAAGTTTTGGAAGATATATGGATTTGGGTTTTCAAATGGGTTATGAAATTTCTACTGATATTTCTAAGAATTTGATGAAAAGCTATTTACGTTTCAAAAGTTATTCTAGTTGCTGATGAAGATTAATACGACATCAGCCATTCTTCCATCAGAAAATAATACCACAATGAGTGGTCAATCCTTAGGTTCGTCATCGACCAAAGGTTTGACTCGCTGGCAATGGATTCTGTTTGAATCGGAGTGGAAGAAAATTGTTGCTGGAAATATTTGGTTGTTTCAGGTCTTCGAGAAAAAAAAAATAGATAAAGCAAGAAAGGGGAAAGTCCCTGGGGGTATTTTTCCGGTCAAGCCTCATCAGTTTTGAGTAAAATATATGAGACCCTTTAATTGTTGAAGACCAATTACAATAGTTGCACCTCCCATGAAATCCACTACATAGAATGTGAAAGAAAATCCACAAGAAACTTTAGCGTGCACATACATCAAAATTAAAAGGCGTAATCCAGTTGAAAAAAAATATCAAACACCGAGATGAAAAGTTACAAAGTCGTTTCATATTGAACAAAATCAATGAAAAAAGAACCTCACAAAATTAAGAGATTGAATTTGCTATAACACCTATTTTCTCAGTAATGGAACAAAATGGGGAGGAAAAAGAAAGTAGAGAAAAGAGAGAGTACTTTTTCTATCTTGGGTCATGAGTACCGGGCAATAGGGCAGCTCACTTTTAATTTAAGATCGGATGGACTAAAAGTCTTGAATGGGTGCCACATGTCTAGTGTGTCAAGTTGGGGTATATGTGTTCCAATGGTTAAACGATAGTGGTTCTTTTGAGTCAATAGTATAACAAAGGGTAATTCTAAATAATTTTCAATAGTAAAGGGATATATCAGATCCTTTTTTGTAAGAAAAATTATGTATCTTGAATCGCCGATACAGGAACGACGAATCATATGATAGGATATTTAAAATTATTGCATAATGTGCGAAAAATTACGCGATGTCCTGTGAGTTTTCCTGATGGGAGTAATGATGTTGAGACCAATGAGGGTTGAACAAAACTTGAAGAAAATTTGGTCCTAAAAAATGTTCTTTATATGCTCGGCTTAACATGCAACTTAATTTTTGTATCTCAATTAATTGATTACTCAGATTGTTTGGTCCTTGTCACTAATCTTTCTATGTATTATGCGGGATCGCACCTCGAGGATGCTGATTGGATCCGGTGAGCGAAAAGACGGACTCTACTATTTTTGGTACAAATAGAGGGTATGTGGTTTAAAGCTTGGCGGAGTAGGATGATAAGTGTGAATTTTGATCACTTATTAGCACATTTTTACTTTTATTTTAGTCTGAAAGTATTGATTTATGTTCCCAAAACTAATAAAAGTGTGCAAATTGCAGGAATATTAGAAGTTTGGGCTCCCATGATGAATCCCGACTCAAAAATGAGTGTTCCGACTCACAAGGCAAGAAGGGACATATAACATAAGATGTGTGGCCCGCAGAGGTATTTATACAACCATAGAAGAAAGTGCGGATCGCAAAATTCCCTATGCAGCCACAGAACAAGTAAAGAAACCCAACAGAGTTTTAGCTCATGTGCGGACTGCACATGAATTATGCGGTTGCAAAACAAGGTCTGCACTGACAAAGGATTCAAAATTCAGAGAGTGTGAAAATGACCAAGACTTGAAGCCTTTCCTGAAGTGCAGACCGCACAAGAATCGTGCGGCCACAGAAGATGCATGGCACCCGCAGACCAATTGTGCGATAGTAGATTTCAATCCATGCAAGCTGAAGCAATCTGTGGAATGTGGATCACACATGAAATTGTGCGGCCGTAGAACCTTCCGAAGGGCATTTCTATCAGCAAACTTTGGGCCAATAAAAATAGACTAGAATCACATTTTTACGTCAAGTTTTGATCTATTTTGCTATTTTAGGAAGTTTGTGACTATTTTGGTTTTAAACATCATATTTTATCATTTTTATCTTAGATTATGAGTTTAATTAGTACTTCTTCTTTATTTTCTTCATTTCTCACTATGAGTAGCTAGATTCTTACTAGGGTTGTGACCCAACCTTAATATGTAAACCTTATGGGTATTTAATTTAATGCTTGTTTATGATTGTGTGTTGATTATTTAGCCTAATTTATGCTTTCATTTTAGAATTAATTGTTGCAAAAATTGATTCATGCCTATTTGACTTGGGCGAATGCCTGAAAACAAATTCGGAAGTCCCTAGCTCGAATTATCGTCGTTTGTTGAAAACTAGATGTTTATAGGTTTAAAGAGATTCCAAGTTTGACTGTAGTTCGATTTTGTTGCTACTGGGTCCTAATTCGGGTTCCGAAACTTGGTACAATTTCATTACTATATTTATGACTTGTCTGCAAAATTTGGTATAAAACGGAGTTGATTTGACGTGATTTCGACGTCCGGTTGTAAAATTGAAAGTTCTTAAGTTCCTTTGAGAATTTCATTCATTTTGGTGTCCGATTCGTAGTTCTAGGTCTTATTTTGGTATTTTGATCACGGGAGCGAGTTCGTATGATATTTTTGGACTTATGTGCAAGTTTGGTTTGGAGCCCGAGGGGCTCGAGTGAATTTCAGATAGGCTACGGGTGTGTTTGAACTTAGTAATTCTGGTTTTCTTGACTTCTGATGGTTTCTGCTGCATGCTTGTTTGCGATCCCTAAGATACATGCGCGATCGCGAAGAGTAGTTGGGAGTGGTGGTGGATTTTACTCAATGCGAATGCGAGGCTTTGGTCGCGAAGGCGGAGCAGTGAGGGGACTGCCCTTCGCGAACGCGAAACACACCATCACAACGCGAAGCATTAGAGAGGCGGAGGTTGGGAAATGGATTTACTCTATGCGAACGCGAGCCCAGGCTCGCGAACGAAGGTAACGTGGGCTAAGCCTGCGAGAATGTATAGCATATTTCACGATCGCGTAAGCCAACTGAGCAGTGCTCTCCGCGAACGCATCAGGTGTCTCGCGATCACGATGAACAATTGAGGCCTAGTCATTTAAACTTTTTAAAAACGGGATTTCACCCATTTTTCACTATATTTTCATTAGAGCTCGGCCTAGAGGCGATTTGGAAGAGAAAATTCATCATTCTTTCATAGGTTAGTATAATTTAACTTATTTTCTTTCATTTCTATCATCACCCATTAGTTTCTAGCCTTAATCTTTGTCCTTTCATGGTAAAGATTAGGAATTTGGGAAGAATTGGGGGTTTTTGCAAATTTTGGATTTAAACCTCAAATTGGGGTCGAATTTCAATGGGTAAATAGGTTTTGGTCCGAATTTTAAGTTTTGACCAAGCGGGCCCAGGGTTGACTTTTGGGGAAAAGTGTAAAGATCTTAACTTTATGTATTGTAATTGAATTCTCTAGTGTTATTTGATGTTATTGAGCTATTTTGGTTAGATTTGATTGGTTTGGAGGCAGATTTTAGAGGAAAGTCCCCGGTAGAGCTTTGAATTGATTGCGGAGCGAGGTAAGTGTCGTAGTTAACCTTGACTTGAGAGATTAGGACTTGTTTGCCTATTTTCTACGTGTTTAATGTACAGGTACAACATATATGTGAGGTGACGAGTACTTATGCATTATTATTTGGGTTAAAGCATGCCGGTAGAACTTGTTTCCTTGTGACTTATTGCCTCTTTAATTATGACATCCATGCTTAGATTAGATTATTACTTATTTGATCGTTCCTTCCGTATTTATGGATTAATTGTGATGGTTGAATATTTTCGAAGTTGAGGTTTGATATTGTCACGACCCAAATTCCCAACCTTAGGGATCGTGATGCCGTCTAAAGCCACAGTTGCTAGGCAAGCCAATGTTAGAATTTGAGTAGCTAATTTCCTTGATTATTTTCTTAAGCATCAATAAATAAAATTAAAGTAAACTTAATTTAAATGATTTCCAAAGATAAAGTAATAAACAATTGAATAAAAATGAACCACGAACTAATCATATAATAGATCTAGAACTACCCCTGAGTCTGGTGCCACAATTCACGAACTACTAAAGAATACTACAAACACTAGGCTGAAAGAAATAGTGTAACTAATCTAAATATACTAAAACAATTTTATAAAAATAGGAGAAGAATCTCGGGATCTGCGAACGCCGGCAGATATACCTCGTGTTTCCGAATAAATAGATGGCTGCTCTAAAAAAATCTCTATTGTTGGTTAGTACCTGGATCTGCACAAAAGAGTGCAGAGTGTAGTATCAATACAACCGACCACATGTACTGAGTAAGTGCCGAGTCTAACCTCAACGAAGTAGTGAAGAGGCTACGACGGGGCATTAACAACATATAACCTGTGACAATAATATATACAATAACACAATAAAATAATTCTACACGAACAAGAAAAAAATATAACTGAGACAATAAATATAAAGCAAGAAGGAAATCTAAACAAATAATTAAGTACTGCAACAACAATGAAATAACTCAGCCGCCTTTTCTAGGCCTCAACTATCACCAACTCTCAAATAATTTCTAAGTTTCCAAACTTTAACTTTAAATAAAAGTAGTGCCAAAATATGAAAAATAGTAATATAAAATAGTAAGTTTTCAAATCTTTATTTTTCTTTGAAAATCAGTAAAAATATAAATATCCTCCCTTATCGCTTCTTGTTGCGGTGTGCAACCCGCTCCCACCTGTCCACCCTTATTGCTCCTCCCTAAATATATCACCCTTATTACTCCTGTTGCGGCGTACAACCCGATCCCACATGTCCACCCTTATCACTCCTTGTTGCATCGTGCAACTCGCTCCCACCAGACATGTCATATCAGTTTATTCATAATTTCACAATTCAAGTCAAAGCCTTTCACAATATTTATGTCTCAACAATTGTAAACAGAACAAGTTTCACTTTAAATAACAGTAAAAGCAGAATATGAAATAATGACAATAAAACAATGAGTGTTCCGGCCTTTATTTTATGAACAGTAAAACATGCATATTCTCCCTTTTCATTGTCTTGTTGCAGCGTGCAACCCGATCCTACCTATTCACAATATCACAATCAATTTGTTCACCCGTATCACAATCAATTATTCACCCTTATCACAGCCCCCTTATCACAATCAATTTTGTTTATTCATCAAAAACTTTCACAGTTCAGGCCAAGCCTTTCACAACACCTTTATTTCAACAATTGCAAACAGAAAACAGTATAGCTCGTAAGCTTAAACCAATATCATTTTACAATAAAACCAACCAAAATATATGTAAACACTGTAACGCTGTCAACCCAGCTCAATCTTTATGTACTATGATAGAATCAAGAGAACAACCAACACTTTTAACACACTTGCAACAATAATTGGCAATAATCGATTGAAATCAAATAGTCACGTAAACCTCAACAGTCCTAAGACAGTTAAAATGCAATTCTCATAACTTCCTCAATATTATCAAAAAATGAAAGCAACAGGAACATAAATATATATGTGCCTCGTAGAAACAATGTCAAACTACTCAACCGTTTTGTACCATAAGGGAACCAAATAAACAACCAATACTCTTTCCAAAATAACCACAACAATATTTAACAACAACGGAACAAGGCCACGTAATCGTAGAAACAATAATGAACATAGAACAATTAAGCCAGGAATCAATTAACTTGGGAACGGGGAAGGGATCATGTTTAACAGGCCATTTGGTGGTGCATAGATACTCGTCACCTCACCTATACACTACACACATGCATTTCACATAACAAACAATTGGGGACTCCTATTTTCTCAAGTCAAAGTTAGACCAAACACCTACCTCAAATTCGCAGGCCACTCACTGCTCAATTATACCTTTTCCCTTTTAATTCACCTCCAATACACTCGAATCTAACCATAATTAACTTAATATCAATTAATGCTAAAGAACTAACTTTACTGGAAATTATAATTTTTCCTAAGTTTTCTAAAAAAAAGTAAAAACTCGACCCCGGGCCCGCTTGGTCTAAACTCGGGGTTCGGACCAAATTACGTTTACTCATTCACCCACGAACCCAAATATATGATTAGTTTCGAAATCCGACCTCAATTCGAGGTAAAGATTTGATTTTTACAAANAAAAAGTGAAAACTCGACCCTGGTCCCGTTTGGTCTAAACTCGGGGTTCGGACCAAATTACGTTTACTCATTCACCCACGAACCCAAATATATGATTAGTTTCGAAATCCGACCTCAATTCGAGGTAAAGATTTGATTTTTACAAAATTTCCTAATTCTACCCAAACCCTCAATTTTACCATGAAAATTCTTAGTTTTTGATTTAAAAGTGATGAAAAACAATGAGTAATTGAAAGAGTAAAGTTTAGAATTGATTACCTATGACTTGGGGGTGATATTTGGTGAAGAAATTCGTTCCTAGGGCTGTGGGGTTCGAAAATTTGAAGAAGAA